>VWYK01067772.1:25532-39112 GCA_013399775.1 Semnornis frantzii
GGGAACTCCCAAACCATCACAATCTTCTGTCCCTTTTCCCAACATCCCAACCCTTTAGCCCACGTTGCTGTCCTCATCCAACCAACAACCACTTTCCTGAATTACTAAAATATTACTTTTTAATTAAAAGCTTTTCGTTGTTGTTGTTGTCTTTACTCTTCTGCTCTCCTTGTGTTACCTTAATGGGATAGCTGTGATGTGTCAGTTTTTATTTGCCTGACATCCCTTGGGCTAGGTTGCAGTAGAGGAATTTTTGGAGGGCATAGTTCAGTTGCTGATGCTCTTCTGAGAAGTGACTTTGTGGAGGTGACATTTTGGACTTGTGTGTGCACTGCTGGGGAGCTGCTGCCACATTTCATTGTGCTGTTAGAAACAGAGCACTTCTTTGAGTGCTGAGCTGTGGGAAGTCAAGCTTGGATCACAAAATCAAATTGATTTCTCTCACAGAATCAGGTTGGAAAATACCTCTGAGATCATTGGGTTAGGGATCACCTAACCCTTTTCATTAACTAAACCATAGCACTAAGTGCATCATCCAGCCTCCTCTTAAACATAGATCATAGAATGGTAAGGTTGGAAGGGACCTCAAGGATCAGCCAGTTCCAACCCCCTGCCATAGGCAGGGACACCTCCCACTAGCACAGGTCACTCAAGGCCTCCTCCAACCTGCCCTTGAACACCTCCAGGGAGGGAGCAGCCACAACCTCCCTGGGCAACCTGTGCCAGTGTCTCACCACCCTCACTGCAAACAACTTCCTCCTAACATCCACTTTCACTCTCCCCTCTGCCAGTTCAAACCCATGTGACTCTCATCACCAACAAAAGAGTCTTTTACTCAGCATGTAAGTAATAATCTTGTTGCATCAGTCCAAGTACAACCCAGGTCATTTCTCTGTATGTATCTTGATCCTGGAGTAAAACAAAACTGCAGCATTAATTATGACCAGAAACAGATCAGCTGCAAAATGCAGCTAGAAACAAAGGTGTGAGTTAAAATGCCTTTTGAAACTAGGCTTGGGATAACTATAAAGCCTGAATCTCCCTAAATTGCTTTTTGACAGGATTAGTAAACCCATGCCTTACATTACCTTGCTCGCTTTTGGATGGCTCTGTGACAGGCTCCTGGGGCCCAGGCTGCTGTTGCTGTTCTGTTGCAGCCCCACTGATGTGCCTGTCAGCTGGAGATTTGGAGAGTGTGGCAGTGTCTGTCCTTTGGCTGTCCCCAGCATGACAAACTCAACGTTGCCAGAGCAATTCACCTCTGAGGGAAGCTGTTACCTTCAAGTGCTGAGCTCTGCCATCGTGGAGCTGGGTGCAGTGGTGGCTGCAGGATGTTCCTGTGCTGGCTGAGGCTAGCAGTGCATCCAGCACAGATTTAAGGGGTGGGGAGGGGCTTCTTCAGGGTTGTTGGGGCTTTGATATAGCTTTTTGTGGAATCTGGAACATCTGGATCTAGAACTGCAACATTAAAAAAGTAATCCAAGGTTAATGCCTTTGATATGAGTCTCTTAGTCATCAAGGCTGGAAATTGTGGGTGCACCTGGGTCGGTGCAATCCAAAGCACAGCTCCAGGCTGGATGGGGAATGGCTGAGAGCAGCCCTGAGGAACAGGACCTGGGGGTCTGGGGTGATGCAAAGCTCAAGATGATGCTGCAGTGTGAGTGTAGCCCAGACAGCAACTGTGTGCTGGGCTGCAGCAAGAGCAGTGTGGGCAGCAGGGCAAGGGAGGGGATTCTGCCCCTTGGCTCTGCTCTCCTCAGACCCCACCTGCAGTCCTGTGTGCAGTTCTGGAGCCCCCAGCACAGGAAGGACATGGAAGTGTTGGAGTGGGTCCAGAGGAGGCCACCAAGATGCTGAGAGGGCTGCAGCAGCTCTGCTGTGAGGACAGGCTGAGAGAGTTGGGGCTCTGCAGCCTGGAGAAGAGAAGGCTTCCAGGAGACCTTAGAGTAGCCTTCCAGGATCTGAAGGGGGCTCCAGGAAGGCTGGGGAGGGACTATTGACAAGGTCTGGGAATGCCAGGACAAGGGGGAATGGGTTTGAAGTGGCAGAGGGGAGATTGAAAGTGGATGTTAGGAGGAAGTTGTTTGCAGTGAGGGTGGTGAGACACTGGCACAGGTTGCCCAGGGAGGTTGTGGCTGCTCCCTGCCTGGAGGTGTTGAAGGCCAGGTTGGAGGAGGCCTTGAGTGAGCTGTGCTAGTGGGAGGTGTCCCTGCCTATGGCAGGGGGTTGGAACTGGCTGAGCTTTGAGGTCCCTTCCAACCTTACCATTCTATGATCAATGCTCCTATTATTTAAACTCTGAATAGAATCAATATTTTTGGTCCTCGTTCTCATCCTTCTTACAATTAAAAATAAAAAGTTCTGAGCTCATCTTCTTTAGATTTTAGTCCATGATCATCAGCAGGGTGCTTGAAAATCTTTTACTTCAGTAGCTGTAATGAAGTGCTCAGCATCTCAAGACCTGTGTTTAGGGAGAGGCACAGTGACCAGCCCAGTAACTGATCTCCAGCTACTTACTCTTTGTGTGGTGTCTTTCTGCAGACACAAAACTCTTCTTGTCTTTTTCATTTTGCTTATCATTATTGCTGTTTAATGATAGATGATCCAAGGGAATACACAAAATGAGGAAATCTTGGAAACCTCTCCTCAGGGTGTTGTGGAGAGTGTATGTGGGAATGCACAGTTTAATTAAGAGTACCTGGCAGATGTTCAGGAGAGGGAGGTCAAGCTTAAGTAATTTGCTGGAGTTGTCTGAGGATCTAACTGCCATAAGAGATAAGAGGAAGTCAGGGGATGTGGCAGATTTCAATTTCCAAGGAGGTTTCTGCATCCAGAATGAGTGTCCATGCTGTGGCCTGGCAGGAAAAGCTCAGGCCAGCAGCTGCACAGGTCCTTCTGTGCAGGACCAGATCCCTTGGGAAGTGGTCTAGGAATAGCAATGATCCTGGTAAGTCTTAGGCACCAAGTCCCACCTGTATGGCTGTGAGCACTGGGGAAGATGCTGCATTGGAAGTAACCATCACAAAGTGGGACAGCTGCAGGTGTGGAGAGCATCCTTGGACATCAGGGGGAGAGGAGGCCAACACCTGCAGGGCAGCCTGCAGACAAGGGGCACTAACCCTGCCATGCTGTGTGCTTGCCTCCTGGTGTCTGCTGCCTGCCTCCTGGGGGAAGTGAGGTGTTTCTGTCTCCCTGGGGCTGGCCATGCTCAGCACCCTGGGGAAGGGACATGGTCAGTCCCACCCTGCCTGGGATGTAAAGAGTGAGTGCCAGGAACCAGGCTCTTCTCAGTGATGCCCAGTGACAGCACAAGGGGCACTGAGTGGAAGCTGAGGCATAGGAAGTTCCATTTAAGCATGAGGAGGATTTTTTTTCCCTGTGAGGGTAACAGAACCCTGGAACAGGCTGCCCAAGGGGGTTGTGGAGTCTCTGGAGATATTCAAGAATCATCAGGATGATCACTCTGTGATCTGCTCTGGCAGGGGAGTTGCCCTGGATGAGCTTTCGAGCCCCTGACGTTCTGTGAGTCTGTGTGCAGGTGGCTGAGGAGGAGCAGAGCCTTCCTAAACCTGCAGCTGGGTGGGGAAGGAAGGATGTGTGGTATATAGTGGGAATTGTCTGTTGTGTAGCTGGAAATCCTGGCTCGTGTTTCCTCTGTGCCCAGGAGGTGTGCTCTGACCTGCTGTGCATAGGTGCTTGCACAGGAACTAAGGGTCACCCCTGGGCAGAGCTCAAGTGATTAACTCGTGTGTGTGTAATGAAGCCAGGCAGCAAAATCCTCTCTCCCTTGGAAAAGCAGGAAGGAATCAGCCATGGTGTGCATGAAGCTCTCTCCAGGAGCCTGAGCTGTGTCTGTATGGAATAATCACAGGGAGCAGGGAGCTGCATGAGGACGATGCAGGAGGATTAGCCTTGATTTAATGGGAACAGGGTTTTTTGTATTGCTTTTAGACAAATTGACAGCTTAGCACCAGCTCCTTAGACATGGCAGCACTCGTGCTGAGGCTGAATGACAGCAGGTTGGAGTGGTTTCAACATTAAAACACCCAGAGAGGCTTTTCACAGCCTTGGACCTGTTTGACGTGATGCTAAGAAGCCCCCAACTTCCCAAGTCTCAGGAGGGTTGTGAAGTTAAAGCTTGGTGTTCCTCAGCTCTGAGTTGAAACTTTCAAATCCCAACCTGCCAGGCAGCCAGAGTGGGCCTCTTCTGAACTTAATTGCACTTAGATGGTTTTATTAGAAGTGACTTTTCTCAGGCATGAAAGGCTGAGTATAAATAATGTGCTTAAAAGCTGCACGGAACTGCTGTCTGTAAAACAATGTGTTCTGAAGCTGCCAATTAGAGCTCCTGTTGGTTTTGCTGGGGAAGGCAGACACCTGCTCTGACAGCTTATCCCTTTCTCGTTTGGGTTTTCTCCCTCCCCTCCCCCTCCAGATTAGGCAACACAAAATCCTGGTCATTTCTCACATTTCTAATTGCCATTCTACAGAGGCCCATTCAGAGCAGAGATGTACATGAGCTGCTGAGCGTTATTGGGGTTTAGTTATGGCTAATAAAGCCCATTTTCTGCACAGTTATTTAATTTGCATCTGTAATTGCTGCAGTTGTACATAAATTAGACATGCAGTCAGAAGGCTAATTCAGCTTGTCTGCTCCTTGTGCTACCTCTCTAATTATGGAGCTTCATGTTAGGGGATTGAGACTTGGAGAATGTTGAGGAAGCAGCTGTGTCCAGGGAGGGGAAAAAACAAACGGGCTTGTTGCTCTCAGCTGCTTGCATGGTGGTTATACCTAATGCCCAGCCCGGACTGGGAAGGCCTCTGCAGCGATGCTCCTGCTGCACTCAGCCCTGTCTGGAGCAGCAGGGAAGCTTCAGCCCCAGAGGGAGCCTGCATCCCTGGGCACCTGCTTCAGGGCCAGAGGTTTAACTCAGCTGCTGCCTTTACAGCTGCCTGCCCATCTACCTGCTGCTTCCTTCCTGCTAGGAAACCTTTCATCCCTAGCAGATCTTCAGTCAGCTGCACCCAAAGCCTGGGAAGGACCAGCTGCCTGGGCAGGAATATGTGAGACCACCTGTGGCCAGCACCCCCCACTCCAGGAGCTGGCCATTGCTTCTTTGTCACTTGGTTCTTTCTCTCCACCCAGTCCTCAGTCTCTTCCAAATGTGTTTTCAGACTCCTGCACTTTTATGCCCTCAGCACCTCTTTTATGCCTCTCTTCCTGCAGTTGCTCAGCAGTGTTTCCATCAGTGGTCCAGCATTTGGAAGCACATGGAAATGTCTTCTACAGGTATCTGCCAAACAGAGCAACTCTTCTCCCCAAGCTCCAACAACCCTTCTCCTCCCTCACAGGTGTGTTTTGGCATCAGCCTCCTTGCCCAGAACCTGTTGGGGCTGTGACTTGTCTTTGGGGAAGGGTGTTGATTTTCTGGAGGTTCTTCTGAGTCACAAGCACAAGGTGTAAGCATGGCTCTGTTGAAGGTGAGCTGGCTAATACCAGTCAGGCAGGATATTGTTCACAGGCCACTGGGTATGTTTTTGACCTTGATGAAATTGATAGCTGCAAGTAATCATAGCATGGTAAGGTTGGAAGGGACCTCAAGGATCAGCCAGTTCCAACCCCCTGCCATAGGCAGGGACACCTCCCACTAGCACAGCTCACTCAAGNCCAGCCTTCCTGTAGCCCCCTTCAGATCCTGGAAGGCTACTCTAAGGTCTCCTGGAAGCCTTCTCTTCTGCAGGCTGCAGAGCCCCAACTCTCTCAGCCTGTCCTCACAGCAGAGCTGCTGCAGCCCTCTCAGCATCTTGGTGGCCTCCTCTGGACCAGCTCCAACAGTTCCATGTCCTTCCCGTGCTGGGGGCTCCAGAACTGCACACAGGACTCCAGGTGGGGTCTGACAATGTCTGAACCAGGGCTGGAAGACTGGGAAATAAAGAGAGTGGAGCTGCATTTGCAGCTGGATGAGAAAGTACAGGTTTTTTACCCTCTCTTTGCCTTGGCTAATGGCAGTAGAGGGTTTGTACCACAGGCAGCAGCCCTCCTGGGTGAATTCAGGCTCTATCTGCAGGACCACATGCTGCATTGTATAGGATTCTGGTTTTAATCTTTTCAGAAGGAAGTTCAATCACTTGCCTTACTTTCTCTGTGGTGAGACTTCAAATAGGCCTCAAATTTGTGATGTTAAGAAATAATCCTGGCAGGTTAATGCTTCAGACATTGTGTTCTCTGCTGACTTTCCTCCTACTTTTAGGTGATCCAAATACTGATGTCCTCTTTTGTCTCCCAAAATGTTACTCTGCTTTCCAGCAGAGGGTTTTAAAATGCAATTTTAGTGAAATTGTCTGAAAATGTTTAGCCCCTTGGCCATAAAACCCCAGTGCAGAGCCCACAGCTGTGATGGTCAGAAGAGGCAGCTGAATCTCCTGGGACATGGAATGGTTGCTGCACTCATTTCACAGCACAGTTTGACAGTCCTGCTTTGTGGTTTCACCTTTACAAGGTTTTCCCCTTTGCCTAGCAGCTTCGTTTCCTTTCTCTTCATAGTGTAATTTGTTGTTGTTGCTGTGTTGGGGACTTTTTGTGATGGGGATTTTTTGGTGTGGGGTTCCCCTCTCCCCCTTCCCAGCTGGCTGCTCAGAATTCAGCTGAGAAGTGTGGCTAAAGGCTTTGATACTGAGCCTTTCCAATGGCCTTTTGGGGCAAGAAATAGGTAATGGCTTCAAGTCTCTGCAAAAAACTAAGCTCTTGGGCTGGAGGGTTGAGGATCTGCCTCACATTGCATGGTTGTGTCAAACTCCCTGATCCCAGTTCTTTGGCAAGATGAAGCTCTTCCTGTGAGCTGACTGATTTAATGCATATGATACTTAGAGAACTAAGGCTTGGATTAACTGTGCAACATTTGCAACTTCACAAGCTAGAGCTGGCTTCTGTCCCTGGCAGTCAGACAGCTCCAGGTACTTCCATCGTTGCATATCCTCCTCTTTGTGGCAGCCTGAGCTGGCTGGGCACTGCCATATTGTGGAATGTGTGTTCACTGAAAGCAACATCAGTCCTTGCTCCATTGTTCTTTTTTCTTTTTCAACCCTCACAAAGCTTGCCCTTCACTTTGAAAATCCTCACAACAATCCAAACTTTTTTTTTTTTTTTGGTGGACCAGTTCTTCAGCAAAACATAAGAGCTGTCCAGCTGCACTGCAGTGTTTCAGACTCAGGCACCTTGGACTAAAACCAGAATGGAAGAAGCCTTTCTGAATGCTTCAGAAATTTGAGAGATTAGCCAGAAGTAGATTGGAAAGAGTGGAAAAGTAATAAATTAAAATAATCTGGTCCTAAGAGAAGAAAGGTCGGATGGAAAACCTTGGACTGAAGGCAGCCTGGAGCTTGGGTGAAGATAAACTGCAGGAGCAGGCAATGAGAGCTTAGACACCACCAACCCTCTGCTTGCTTTTGAAGCTCAGTGGGACAGTAGCAGTTGTTGATATAATTTTTCTAATAAAGTTGAAAGCAGTGAGGAAGTGATGGATATTGATTAGTGTCAGCTTCAATAAATACATCTTCAGCTTCCACCCTGCAGAAGAGCATCCAGAGCCCTGCAAGTCCAAAATAGTGCTTGGGGACTCAGTGGGGCTCCCAAGGCACCAAAGCCAAGCAAAGTCTTTATTGGCTGTGGAACTTTGACCTCTTTTTGTTATTGCATAACTGTTGTTGGACAAGTAAATGCTCTTTTCTCTGGCTTTCAAAAGCATTGCTTTTCAGCACTGATTTGTGGCCTCAGATCTGCATGAACAGATTCCATAGGCAGGCTGAAGGAGGCAGAATCTGTGGTGCTGATGCTGCTTGAGGAGACAGGTAGGAAACTATGCTCTTAGGGTGCTATGATCTGTTAAAGAGACCTGGACCCCCAAACTGTGCCTTTTTCAGCTACCAAGATGTAGTACTTTTCCCTTCAGGCTTGCTTCCCCCATGCTAAAGTGTCCCTATATTTCTGCAGCTGGTTTGGGAGTTCCCTGCCCCCCCACACTTTAAAATGACCCAGACTAGAACTCAGCCAGCTGGAAGTTAAGAGATGAAGCTCTATTTACAGCTCAGCACAATATACAAGCAAATATATACAGTATAGACAGGAATATTGACAGAAATATACAAGTTTAAGGTAATACAGACACACAACTCCCCTCCCAGAAATCAGAGACCCCAGGAGGGGCTCCCAACCACCCTTCCACCTTCTCCCCACCCCCACACCTTACCCCAAGGTTTGGCTTACGTGCAAGGAGGATTGGCTGGGGAGGATTAGAAGAAAAGTGGTTAGTGAAGTTATTCAGCAGAGAGCAGAAGCCAGAGCTGCTAGAGAGCCCAAGACCCAAGTGCCTTGTGACCCAGACTGCCAGCTTGAGACACTCTTATCTTTTTGTAAACATCTCAGCAAGCCTATAAGTGCAGCAGACATCACCATTGTTTTCCTTCACAGCCTATAGCATAATTTTGTCTATTAAAATATTCCAATTAGCTCAAACCAGCACAGGAGACAGGTAGGAAACTATGCTCTTAGGGTGCTATGATCTGTTAAAGAGACCTGGACCCCCAAACTGTGCCTTTTTCAGCTACCAAGATGTAGTACTTTTCCCTCCAGGCTTGCTTCCCCCATGCTGAAAAGTGTCCCTATATTTCTGCAGCTGGTGTTTAGCTTTGCTGCTTAGCTTTGGAGACTTCTTTCTAAGGTAATGAGAAATTAGTTTTTCTGCTGAATGGCTGAAGGAGTTAGACTCTCTTGCTCAGCAAGACCTGAAAGAAGGCAAGAGTCTGTTCTGGCTTCAGATGAGGGGACCATGCTGCTGCTTCTGTTAGCACAGTGTGTGCTGAGATGGACACACTTGTGGCCAGCTTTTTGCCTTGTGTCTAAAATGAACACAGGCTGTAGTGTTAGAGCTGATGCTTTGTGGAAGGATTTTGTATTTGTTTCACTTCTTCCCATGGTCATTGCTCAGCTGATCACAGGCACTTTTAGAATCATTAAACTAGGAGCAGCTTGTTTAGTTCTTGACTAGGTAGGAACAGGTGACAGAACTCAGCTAATCCAAAGGTGGTATTGGGGTAAAACCTATAACTTACTGTGGAAACTTGGATCTTGAGTGAGTCCTTTTTCTGTCAGTGTTAGGCAGAATGTGTTAATCACTGGCAGCCTTTACTACTTCTGTCAGCAGGGCTCTCAGTTAACTTCTTCATTACTCTAGCAACAGCTTTGAAGGCAATTTGGAAGAGTTTTTTTTTTTTGGTGTTGACTTTGACATTTCCTGTTTACTCTGCAAAATGAACAAGTTAGAGGCCAAATGGTCTTCACACACTGTTCCAGTTCAGGAGGCAGAAGCTACTTGAAGCTTTGGACCAGCTGTCTGCTTTTACCTGTAAGAGCTTCTACTGTTTTCTAACAGCTGTGAACTTGTCTGGCCTTTTCAGCATCGTTTTCAGTTAACACCACTTAAAGAGAATTGAACTGAATTTTAAACAGTCTAATATCTCAATTTGCTGTTGCTTCTGACAGATTTCCAATGTGTGTGACTCCTTTCAGCTAACAGGTGAGCTCTCCCCCCACAGTTATACCTTAAGACAGAGAGTTCTTTCATTTTAGCAATCATTACATGTCTGTGTACCTCTCTGTGGGTTCACATCTATGCAAAAGGCTTCCCAGCCCTTACTGCACTTTGTGCATTCCCTTCCCAAAGCCTGATTTCCTTCTCTGTAGTAAGAGCAGAGTAATCAGTAACACTAAAGCAATTTTATTACACTCTGCAAAGTGAATGCATTGACCATTTGGAGCCTTAGTTACACAAAGATCATAGAATCAGGCAGGTTGGAAGAGAGCTCCGAGCTCACCCAGCCCCAGCCAATCATCCAGACCATGGCACTCAGTGCCCCATCCAGGCTTTGCTTCAACACCTCCAGGGATGGGCACTCCACCACCTCCCTGGGCAGCCCATTTCAATGCCAATCACTCTCTCTGTGAGGAACTTCTTCCTAACATCCAGCCTGAACCTGCCCTGGCACAGTTTGAGGCTGTGTCCTCTTGTTCTGTCCCTGGCTGCCTGGCAGCCAACCCCAGCTGGCTACATCCTCCCTTCAGGTAGCTGCAGAGAGCAATGAGCTCTGCCCTGAGCCTCCTCTTGTGCAGGCTGCACGCCCCCAGCTCCCTCAGCCTCTCCTCACAGGGCTGTGCTCCAGGCCCCTCCCCAGCCTTGCTGCCCTTCTCTGGACACCTTCCAGCACCTCAACATCTCTCTTGAATGGAGGGGTCCAGAACTGGACACGGTAGAAAATGCTACTGCCTTTAATTCAGGAGAGAAATGCCTCGTTACATAATTGCTGGAAGAGTTTTCCTTTGAGGTGCAGGTCTGATTTGTCCCTGTGAGAGAGTTCTCTGCTGCCTGCCAAGGAGCATTGCATCCTACCAGCCACAGCTCATTTTGTAGCCAAACGACCTCGGTTTGATTAGGCTGCAAGCCAGTCTGAAGGACAAGGCAGACAGCACTGCGTACAGCTTGTTTGTTAGTAGTATGTGAACAACCCAACAGAAATTCACAAGGCCTGAAATGATGTTCCTTGGGGGAAGTGGAATAGGTGGGGGAAGGCAGAGGTTGAGTTAGGTGAATTTTTGTTGTTGTTGATAAAGGATGTTCAGTTTTCACTGAACTTCACACAGGTAAAGACAGAAAAACCCTAAAAATGCTGAAGGATTTCATGGCAGTGGGTTTGAAGCAAACAATTTCCCTTCTTCCCTTTGCAATGCTTTGTGTTCTTAAAGGAGTCTCTGAGTTGAGACTTGAGGTGCTGGATTTCAAATCAAATGAGTAAAACATGATTTCAGGTGAACTGAAATAATTTGTTTCTTCACTGTAAAAAATTTTCAGTACTCAAGTTCATTTGACCCAAAAGGAATTAAAAATATCTTGGACCTGGCAGAAAACTAAACAACTGGATGTTGACCTGCCTCTAATCCCTCTAAAGCCCACAGATATTCATGCTAAATTTATCTTGACAAAGGGACATTAAACCCCTGCCTGTATTCACTGGGGAGAAGGATTGCTTTGCCAGCTCTCATCCCTGTGCTCCCTGAACCTCAGAGGCTGTTCCCAGGCTGCAGCTCTTGGGGCTGGGGGGCAGGAGGTGAGAGCCACCCCTGGCTGTGCTTCCCTGGAGGGAGTGGGAAACTGCAGCAGGGAGCCCAGCCATGGTTTCTTTTCACTTTCCTCGTTTGAGTTTGTGTTGTTCTAACTTCTGCCCCTTGATTTGCCTTTTCCCCAGAGAGTTTTGGTATCCATGCATCTATCTCCCTTCCTTCCTTTTTCTCCATCCCTAGAACATGTTCTTGAGCAGTGCTGCATTTTGGAAGCATCTCTTCTCAGTCATCCTCAAGACCCTGCCTCCTACCCACACTGCTGCAACAGGGAGAGCAGCGTTTAGCGCTTTGCCTTTTACAGGGCCTGGCAGATTCAGAGCTCTTGCACAAATGCCAAAAGAATCCTTTGCCCTGGATATTGAAACTCCCTGGGAATAAACCTCGTGTACTTTGACTGGAGCAGAGGCTGCTTCTCTCTTTCAGGGGCTGTCACTGTCATTTTGAAGTCCAAGAAATTGGTGTGTCCTCCGAGTTAGCTTTGCCTCTCTTGCAGTCTCTAATCAGCTGCAGCTGCTTTTGTTATTGCAGAAGGTCCAAGCAGATTCAGCAGCAAAGATATTTTCAAAACATAGGTAAAATTGTAACTCCTGCCTACTCTGCTTCAAATCCTGACAGTGGAAGTGGCCAAGGTGTTGTGCATCACATTGCTGTTGCTCAGGCTGCCCAGGTGATGCTTTCTTCTGCAACTCAGATTAACCTTTATTTTTATACCTGGCTGGCTGCTGATTTCTGGCACAGCATTCAGAGATGTACAAGAAGCTGGCTGAACTTAAAGGTAGTTCAAGTTGCATGGATTTTTCACCTTACAATATGGAAAACTTTTGCTTTGCTCTGGAAGGTGAAACCAGGAGGCTGTTTACTTTGCCTACTTAAAAGATCATTATGATTATGTAGTAGCACAGGAGCTGTTTGCATTGTCATTTGTCTGATAGCATAAATCTCATCAGTGTAAATAATCTCTGTTTGTTAGCCTCAACATTTAAGTGTATCATTTGCCACCTGGAGATTTTACCCCTGGCCAAAGAGATCCTCTTTTAAAAGGCTGAAATAATTCCCTTCAGGCAAGACTTGTGGTTCTCTAGTCATGGCTGAAAACCAATGTATTTGATTCAGCCATTATTTTCCAGTTGTAATTCCAATGATGCATAGCAATTTTTATGGTTTGTTTTTTTTTTGTCTTTTATCCTTTTTCTCCCTCCAGCTTCCCTATCTTTCAATTTGTGTGGTTTTCTTCTTCTTTTTTTTTTTATTTTATATTTATATTTTATATAATAATTTAATAAANCTCATGCAGCCTCCTCTTAAACACCTCCAGGGATGGGCACTCCACCACCTCCCCAGGCAGCCCATTCCAATGCCAATCACTCTTGCTGGGAAGAAATTCTTCCTAACATCCAGCCTGAACCTGCCCTGGCACAGCTTGAGGCTATGTCCCCTCCTTCTGTCCCTGGGTGCCTGGCAGCAGAGCCCAAGCCCAGCTGGCTACAACCTCCCTTCAGGTAGCTGCAGAGAGCAATGAGCTCTGCCCTGAACCTCCTCTTCTGCAGGTTGCACACCTCCAGCTCCCTCAGCCTCTCCTCACAGGGCTGTGCTCCAGGCCCCTCCCCAGCCTTGCTGCCCTTCTCTGGGCACCTTCCAGCACCTCAACATCTCTCTTGAATGGAGGGACCCAGAACTGGACACAGCACTCAAGGTGTGGCCTGACCAGCACTGAGTAGAGGGGCAGGAGAGCTGTCTCATGGAGAGACAGCTGCCATCCTCTGTAATCTGTTGTTATTCAGGCCCTGGACCATGCTTTGGCATTGCATTCTGTTAAAAATGCAAGTGGGCTTGTTAGACATGTCAGCCACAAAGCCAGGGGGTCAGGCAGGCAGCTTACTTAATGTGCTAATTTGCTGTGATTTAATCCTGTTTGGAAACTGAATTGGACATTGGAGTATCTTGGTGCCAGACTTGGGCACAAAAAGCCAAAAGCTCAGAGTGAAGGAAGAAGGATCACGTTTGGGGCATCAGGTGGCATAGCACAGCTTCATGTGTGGCTCTGTGCTGAGTGCCAGTGTGGAGATGTGGCTGAACTCTCTGGTTTAATTAATTATGCATTAGCTGCCAACGAGCTGGAGGCTGTGGAGTTCCCTTTGTAGCTCCACATGAGTCATGCAAAACCAACCTGGCACTGCTCGGGGCACCAGGTGTGGCTGAGGGGCTGGCAGCTTCCTGGGCAGGTGGGATGTGAGGGGCAGGTGGGACGTGGGGGGCAGGCAACGTGCCTTGCAAGTCACAGGCTCTGCAGTACAGCTGTTTTTTACAGTGACTTGCCACAAGATTTGCAAGCTAAGCATTTTCCAGGTGCAATCAATTAAATCAGTGAAAGAAACTGGCCCATAAATCAACTTTTTATAGAGTAGCTTTT
>VWYK01067774.1:10696-23209 GCA_013399775.1 Semnornis frantzii
TTGAATATCTCTGGGGATAGGTCCTCAACCACATCCCAGGGCAGCCTGTTCCAGTAGTTCACCACTCTGATTGTGAAGAACTTTCTCCTAAAGTCCAGCCTAAATCTGCCCTGCTCCAGGAATTACCCCTTGTCCTATCACTAGAAGCCCTTCTAAACACTTCACAGAGGGCTCACCATAACGGTTTCATGAACTCATTTTGGTTCATAAAGACCTTTAAGATCATTAAGTCCAACTGCTAGCCCAGGTCACCATGAAACCACATCCTGCAGCTTTCTTATCAACCTCTTTAAGTACTGAAATGTCACAATGAGGTCTGCCTGGAGCCTTCTTTTCTCCAAGCTGAACAACCCCATCTCTCTCAGCCTGTCCTCATGGTTCCAACCCCATGAGCAACTTTGTAGCCTCCTTTGGATCCACTCAAACAGGTCCTTTTTGTGCTGAGGACCCCAGAGCTGGACACAGTCTCTCCTGTCCTGGGGTGTGTATGGTGATAGACATCATCACCCTGAGCTGCCACATTTGCTGCCCCTCACTCAGTACTGGTACATCAGTCAAGTTTTCTCAGCTTCCAGGTATCTTAACATCACTGTCACCTTCCTTACTTCTCTCAAAGGGTTTTCCACCCCTGTGCCACAGTGCCTGCTGCTACCAGGGGAGCCTGGTAGGTACCAGGGCCAAGGCCCTCAGCCACCCCTCCTGGTCCACAGAAGAGCACTGAGCAGATGACTCAAAATCCCTCTTTGCTTTCCCTTCCCACCAGGGAAAGTGCTGCTGCCTCAGCTGCAGAAGGCAGCTCTCAGCCAGCCTGGGGATGCTGGTGGGGTAGACTCTGGACCTGTGCAGATGGCAGAGTCCACCTTGGCAGCTCCTCAGGAGGGGCTCATTCAACAGGCACAGCACAACCACGGTGAGAGGGGGTGAGACAGTCAGGTGGCAACGCGCACGGCTGAGTGGAGGATGTGCCAGCCTGGTGACAAATGCTCTGCCTGTGACCACATCAGCTCAGAGTGACTCACATTGCCTTCCAGCAGGCTTCACTCAGGCTGTTTGTGTGATTTTGTAGTCGTTTTGGCAAGTACCACAAGGACAGAAGTGGCTGCCATACGTGAGGGGGTCAAATAAAAGACACCTAAAGTTTAACCTCAGTTTTTGAGTTGCACCTTTTGGAGTCCCATTTGCCTCTGCTCTCCTTGGTTTACTCTGGCATCAGCAACAGAAATGCCAAGCATCACAAGACAAATTGTTCCCCTGGTAGTTCAAGCCTAGAGGGCAAGACAAAATGCTGGAAATATGGCAAGGAAGTCTGCACTCTGTCATACTCACAAATTACATTTCAAAGAACTTCCTATTTCCCAGGGTCAGTTGTCCTGACTGCAAGTCTTGACCTGGATCCAACACATTAAGTCTGAGGGAAAAAACACACAGTTCCTTATACCCAGGTCCAAGTGACTCTGAATCCCAAAATCAAAGAATGGTGAGGGTTGGAAGGGATCTCTGAAGATCAGCTGGTCCAGCCCTGCTGCCAGAGCAGGATCACCCAGAGGAAATCACACAGGAGCACATCCACACGAGTTGGGAATGCCTTCAGAGAAGGAAACTCCACAACCTTTCTGGGCAGCCTGCTCCACTGCTCCATCAGTTCAGTTTTGGGCTCCCTGGTTTGAAAGGGACAGGGACCTGCTGGAGAGAGTCCAGCAGAGGCCTACAAGGATGATGAGGGGACTGCAGCACTGCCTAATGAGAAGAGGCTGAGGGACCTGGGGCTTTTTTTAGCTCAAAGCTACAGCCCTCACACCTCAGCACCCAGTCCAGGGTGCGGTGGACCCCTTCTGTCATAGCATCATAGTATAATAGAATCATAGAATCATAGCATCATAGAATCAACCAGGTTGGAAGAGTCCTCCAAGCTCATCCAGTCCAACCTAGCACCCAGCCCTAGCCAATCAACCAGACCATCCGATCCAGGCTTTTCTTCCACACCTCCAGGAACAGTGACTCCACCACCTTCCTGGGCAGCCCATTCCAATGCCAATCACTCTCTTTGCCAAGAACTTCCTCCTAACATGCAGCCTAGACCTCCCCTGGCACAACTTCAGACTGTGTCCCCTGTTCTGTTGCTGGCTGCCTGGGAGACAAGACCAACCCCACCTGGGTACAACCTGCCTTCAGGATACCATGACAGTAGCAAGACCACAGCAGCTACTTCAGGGTGGCAGAAACATCAGTGAAAAGGGTACCACAACTTTTGGGTCAAAATCAAATCTTAAAGAAGTCAACCAGTGCTTTTGATGGAGCTGGGTGGGGCATTTTCCCATTACCAATTAGTTAAATCTCTAATGCAAGGTCTAGGAAGGATCACTCAGAATCTCAGAATCACAGAATGTCAGGGGCTGGAAGGGACCTCCAAAGCTCATCCAGTCCAATCCCCCTGCCAGAGCAGTATCACCTAAAGCAGGCCACACAGGAACACATCCAGGAGAGTTTTGAATATCTCCAGGAGGGAGACTCCACAGCCCCCCTGGGCAGCCTGTTCCAGTCTTCTGTCACCCTCACAGGGAAAAAATTCCTCCTCATGTTTAAATGAAACTTCCTGTGCCTCAGCTTCCACCCATTGCCCCTTGTCCTGACATTGGGCATCACCCAGCAGAGCCTGGCTCCAGCCTCCTGGCACTCACCTTTACATATTTATAACCATTGCTGAGGTCACCTCTCAGTCTCCTCTTCTCCCGGCAGCACAGCCCCAGCTCCCTCAGGCTCTCCTCCTAACAGAGATGTTCCATTCCCTTCAGCATCTTTGTGGCTCTGTGCTGGACTCCCTCAAGCAGTTCTATGTCCCTCTTGAACTAGGGGGCCAGAACTGGGCACAGTACTCCAGATGTGGCCTCACCAGGGCAGAAGGGCAGGAGAACCTCTCTCAACTCCTAGAAGCAAACATGGGTCTCTGTGTGTCACCAGGCATCATTCACTTACCTGATGAACCCAAGCCTGTAGTTGTTGTCCAATGTGTGGTTGATGTTGCTTTTCTCCATGGGAAAGGTTTGCTGCAGCATTGCTGGTTGACCTCAGCTGCTTCTTTCCAGCATCCAAGCAAGCACAGCTCACCCACCCTGGCTGAAGCTAGAGCCTGTTTACTCTTGTAGTTAAAAAAGTGATCTGACTTCAGCACAGACCCAGGCACTCTCTCTGCCTATGTTCTGTGCAGAGCATTAAACAAACTGGTGTGTGTGAGCTTTGGAAGAAAAGGAATCTGAATCTGAATGCAAAGGCCAGGCCTGGGCAAACCCAGGATCTCCACTCATGCAGAGCCACATCTGTGATAATCAGAGCTGAAAGGGAAGCTTTAACCTCTGGGGTTGATGGAGACCAGAATGATGAAAGGATTTTTTCAGATGTGAAAAGATGGATCAAGAGTTTTACTAAATCCTTAGTGAGGAGGGAAGGTTGAAAATGGTTTTTGCTCTGGATCTGGGACATTTCAGGCTGGAGCAGGTGTGCCTCACATCATGAGCATTGCATGTGTTTTCATTTCATTCCCTCCCTATCCAATTCCCATTCCCTCAGATTTTATTTACTTGTTTCTTCCAACAATATGATAGCAAAGAAAGAGAAAAAAAAAAACCAAACAACCCACCACCAACCCAGGCAGGCTGCAAAGCTTCTTTCTAAATGCCTGATTTAAATAATGCATCCATTAATTTTTTCTTTGTGCACCCAAAGTGGCACAACAGAAAACAGTACATTATACCTCAGGCTCTGATGCTGCAAACATGAGGGCCATTTGACTTTAAAAAAACATTCCTGATGTGTAAATAAAGTCACTCCTGTGCATTAATGTTTTCAGGCTGGCAGCTTGAAAGAGTTATTGGAAAATACAATTTTTTTTTTTAATTTTTTTTTTTCTTTCTCAGAGTGCTCACAATAGAAAATGCAACTCTGGTTTGGAAGTCTTCAGTGAAAGGAAGCGTGAACAAAAATAAAGAAAGAAAGGAAAATAAAAATAGTGGTGAAGGGTTGGTTTTTTTTTTCCCTCCCTCCTTCCTGCTGCTGAAAATAGAGGATTTTTAACCAATCTTAAACAGAACATCCTTAATACACACCTAGGATATTATGTGCAGAGTAGGTGGTTGGGCTGTAATTGGTTTGGCTGATTACAATGATTACGCTAAGTTGGCACAATAGTGGAGCTGCCTTGGTGGAAGTGCTTCTGCAGAGCTCACAGAAATCTGCCTTTGGAGGTCAGGAATTGTGCTTTGCAGGGCTGGCAGCTTCTTAACACTGCTTTTCTTGCAGTCCCAATTAAAGCTGCCTCTTTTCTCAAGTGCTTCTTAAAGGGAGATGAAACTTTTCCTTTGCCAGGGACTGAAATATTGCTTGAGCCCAACGGGAATCGATCACAGAGTCATGGAATCAAGCAGGTTGGAAAAGACCTCTTGGATCATTGAGTCCATCCTATTACCTAACCCTCCTAATTAACTAAACCAAGGCACCAAGAGCCTCATGCAGCCTCCTCTTAAACACCTCCAGGGACAGGGACTCCACCACCTCCCCAGGCAGCCCATTCCAATGCCAATCCCTCTTTCCATGAAGAACTTCTTCCTAACATCCAACCCGAACCTGCCCTGGCACAGGCTGTGTCCTCCTGTTCTATCACTGGGTGCCTGGGAGAAGAGACCAACCCCACTTGGCTACAGCCTCCTCTTGGGTAGTTGTAGGGAGCAATAAGAGATTGCCTTCTCTCTTGCTTGGGCTAAATCCAAGAAAGGATATTTCCAAGCCTGGCTAAGGGAAGAGAGGATCTCTCTAATGAAGGAAGGCTGAGGGACCCAGGGCTGTTCAGCAGGCAGAAGAGAAGGGTGAGAAGGGATCTTATCAAAGTTTACAAATACCTTAAGGCTGGGAGTCAGGAAATTGAACCCAGACTCTTTTCACTGGTGCTCAGTGACAGGACTAGGAGCAATGGATACAAATTGGAGCACAGGAAGCTCCATTTTAACATGAGGAAAAAACCTTCTTTACTGCAAGTGTGGCATAGCACTGGCACAGGCAGCCTGGAGAGGTTGTGGAGTCTCCTTCTCTGGAGGCATTCAAAACTCATCTGGACGCGTTCCTCTGCACCCTGTTTAAGGGGACCCTGCATTAGCAGGTGAGTTGGACTAGAGGATTCTCCAGAGGTCCATTCTAACCCAAACCACTCTTTGATTCTCTGCTTTCAGCAAGCTGAATGATAAAGCCCTGACATCTCGGCTCTTCCCACAAAGGGTGGAGCAGTGCTGCACACAGCTGCTTCCCAGCACACATCCCTCCCTGCCAGCTTGTCAGTGCTTGGTGAAGCTGCTGTGAAAGCTCTGTCATCCTCCTGGCAGGGCTTCTTCCATGTGTGGGGGCATTGCACACCTTTTTAGGGGCTGGATGGTGGTGGAGCAGAGCTGCTGCCCACCATCCTGGTAATGGCTTTCTGTTGATGAAGGACAGAACCATCCTCACTCCATTGCAAGGAGTAATAAATGCTTTTAGCAAGCAACAACCACTCGCCATGATTTCCAGGAGAGGAAATGAACCTCCCATCAGTTATGACACTTGGTTAGGTTACTTGAATCTCTGAACCTCCAGCAAAATCAGCAGTGCCAACTCCCCAGTGCCATGTGGACAATCCGATGGCCCTTAGAGGGACGCAGCTCTGCACACCTCCTGTTTTGTCCACATTCCCTCTGCTCCTTACCAGGAGCACAGATTTCCATCCACCTCACCACCTTGTTTGACCACCAGTGAGCACTTGATGACTTTTAGACAGATTTTTTTCCCTTGAAATGCTAATGCATTTCCAAGGAGAAGAAGCACAGGACTGGGAGCATAGCCTTGCCTTCACTCGGTTTCATTTCAAGCCAAACAGAAATGCAACTTCAAAGCCATGGGAGCAATGAGTGACTATCAAAGAGAACATTGGCCTCCAACAACATGAAAGACCACTTTAGGAGGAGATTCTTAAAGAAGCTGCTAGTGTTCATTAAAAGCATGTCACTCATGTGCTAATTACAAGGATTGCAAAGTGGAATATTGAGAACAACACGGTCCTGTTATCCCAGCACTGACCTGGCTCAGAAAGCAACATCTGCTCTTCAAAAAACCACAAAGGGGAAGAATGGTAGAGGCTGGAAGGGACCTCTGGAGGTCATCTAGTCCAACCCCCTTGTTAAAGCAGGTTCACCTAGATCAGATTGCACAGGAACTCACACAGGTGGGCTTTGAAAGTCTCCAGAAAAAGAGATTCCACAACCTCTTCGGGCAATTCCCAGATTCTTCTTCCCACCCTTTGCCCACTCCAAGGTTCCCCTCTGCTGTTTGGTGTCCCAGAGCTCTGTGACCCTTCCTCTGCTTTGACACCCTTCCATAGAATTTGCCCCATTTCTGAGCAGGGGATCATTTTTAACCCTACACACTGGAAGTGAAAACAAATCTATAGGTGTCTACATCTACTGAATCCCCTGAGCAAGAGGGAAGGAGATATGGAAGACTGGAGGATGCAGGGTCCATGGAAGGTGTAACAAAATATTCACCCACAAGGAGGGAAGGTAGAACTCATGCTGAGGTCAGAGCTCTCCTGCAACCTGTAAACCTGCTACAAAAGAGCTGTAGCAACCTGAGCAAGACTCTTGGTCCCCTCAGCTCAGCAGCTGTTGTGTCTTTTAGCTCTTTTGCCTTCCACATCTCTTACTGTCTCTCCCATTCCATCTTTTTTTTCCTCTCCTCACATCGTTTTCCAAACCCACTAAAGCAATGTTCAACTTCCACCATCCCCTCCCGAACTAACCAGGTATTTGTTTTCAAGATTTTCCAGCAGCAGGCTGAAGAGGTTCAACTCCTTCCTCAGGCTGGGCAGTTTCCCCAATCACTTGAAGTCTCAGCAAGAGCAATCAGTGCTGCCGATTAAGGGTGCTCACTGCAGAGCTGATGCTGAAGTGCCTGGGACCATCACTGCTGCTCATCGGAGCTACAAAAGTCACCAGCTTGCATCACCCAGACATCCCTCCGGGAAGGCAAAAACGCTCCTCCAGGCCCATTTCCCCCGTTTAAGTAGGACATCTCTTTCTATCTGCCAGCAGCATTAGCAGCACTGATGGGAAGCATTTGCTGTACAGATGCTCCTCCCAGCCAGAATCACACAACAGCTGATCCCTCCCTTCTGCCCTGACCTCCTAAAGTTGCTCTTCAGGCATGTGGGACTTGTGGGTTTGTACTGTGACACTTAACCTCCGAGTTGCCTTCTCAATATGCAGAGTATTTACATTTCTTGCTGTGGGGAACCTCCTCGAGTCAGTTGGAAGGGACCTCTGGGGATCATTTAGTCCAAGCCCCCTGCTAGAGCAGGATCAGCTGGATCAGGTTGCACAGGAACTCATCCAGGTGGGTTTTGAGAGTCTCCAAAGAAGAAGACTCTCCACAACCTCTCTGGGCAGCCTGCTCCAGAGCCCCACCTGGAGCACTTCGTGCAGTTCTGGAGCCCCAACACGTGAAGGACATGGAACTGTTGGAGACAGTCCAGAGCAGGGACACAAAGATGCTTAGAGGGCTGCAGCAGCTCTGCTGTGAGGACAGGCTGAGAGAGTTGGGGCTCTGCAGCCTGGAGATGAGAAGGCTTCCAGGAGATCTTGGAGTGGCCTTCCAGGATCTGAAGGGGGCCTACAGGAAGGCTGGGGAGGGACTATTGACAAGGTCTTGTAATGACAGGATGAGGAGGAATGGGTTTAAACTGGCAGAGGGGAGGTTTAGACTGGATGTTAAGAAGAAGTTCTTTGCAGTGAGGGTGGTGAGACACTGGCCCAGGGAGGTTGTGGCTGCTCCCTTCCTGGAGCAAGGCTGGATGAGGCCTTGAGTGACCTGTTCTAGTGGGAGGTGTCCCTACCTATGACCCTTGAGGTCCCTTCCAACCAAACCCATTCTATGATTCAATGAAGTGTCATAGCCTGTCCTTGTAGGTGAGGAGCTCCATCCCCAAGGTCTTTTCCAGCCTGGTTAATTCTGTGATTCTTTGCTACCTCATTGCAAGTCTCAGGATGGGGAGGGGGCAAAGGGTGGCCCTGTTTGGTGCTGAGTTTGTGAAAACCCTCCCTTTGTGTACCAGAAGGCTCCTGCTGAAACCCTGTTTTCCCAACAAGCAACAGAACCTGCAAGCCCCAGGTACCTGTAGAACATCAAAGTTATTTTTAAAAGAGAACAGCAATTTCTAAATATGTCACTGCAGCCCTCCCTCGCCCCCCCCTCCCCCCAATAAAGTAAAATAAAATAAAAAGAAGCCTATTTATAACTGCAACATCTACATTCTGCTTAAGGTGACTCACACAGTTTCTGCAGCTCCACCGAGCTGCAATCGAATCTCTGCCTATGAGGTTGTGTAATGACTCTTCTAAGTGATGTAATGCTCCCAAGGCTTACCCCACACCAGACTCTCTTTGTAGTATGGACATCAAGCACCCACCAAGGGGAAGAGATGGTCTGTAATGAAGCAAGCTTCAGCCCAATAATGCCTAGAAATGACATCCTGGGAAAGAGGCACAGTGCCAATCTCACTCCTGCTCCCAGGAAATGAAATGCTGTTTTGCTCTCTCTTCTAATGGACATTGATCACACAGCAGCTGAGCAAGCAACAGAATCTGATGCACAACTTAATGAAGTCTCTCAAGTTTCTTAGCACCAAATGCTTCACCTGTGAAATGTCAAGTCAGAGAGAGTGGAGTGTCCAGAGAAGGGAAATGAAGCTGGTGGAGGGTCTGGGGGAGCAGCTGAGCCAGCTGGGGGTGTGTAGTCTGGAGAAGGGGCTGAGGGGAGATCTCATACCTATGGGTTTAAACTGGCAGAGGGAAGATTTAGACTGGATGTTAGGAGGAAGTTCTTTACAGTGAGGGTGGAGGCACCGGCACAGGCTGCCGGAGGTTGTGGCTGCTCCCTCACTGGAGGTGTTCAAGGCCAGGTTGGATGAGGCCTTGAGTGACCTGTTCTAGTGGGAGCTGTCTCTGCCTATGGCAGAGGGTTGGAACTGGGTGATCCTTGAGGTCCCTTCCAACCTAAACCATTCTATGATTCTATGATTCTCAGTGCTCCTCTACAGCTCCCTGACAGGAGGTTGGAGCCAGGTGGGGGTTGGTCTCTTCTTCCTAGTATTAGGCAATGGAAAGAGAGGAAATGGCCTGAAATTGTGCCAAGGGAGGTTTAGGTTGCATATGAAGAACAATTTCTTTGCTGCAAGAGTGGTCAGACATTGGAACAGGTTGCCCAAGGAGGTGGTGGAGTCCCCATCCCTGGAGGTGTTCTGAAAACCTGTGACCGTGGCACTTTGGGACATGGTTTAGTGATCATGGTGGTGTTAGGCTGACAGCTGGGCTCAGTGATCTGAGAGGTCTTTTCCAGCAAAACCAATTCTAATTCACTTGTCCAGGCTCAAGCCAATGATCCCAGTTGGCAACGCACAGTAGCACCCATCCTGCTGCCATATCTGCACAGCCCTTTTCTCTTCTGAAGCACCAGGGAGTGGCAGAAGCCAGAAACTGCCTCTGAACAGACCTTGGCCATTAACCCACGTCCCAGAGTGCCACATCCACACAAATTTTTAACACCTCGGGGGGCATCTCCCAGATTACCAACTCCCTGGGGAAGGAACCTGAAGGCAGGTTGTACCCAGGTGGAGTTGGTCGCTTCTCCCAGGCAACCAACAAAAGAATGAGGGGACACAGCCTCAAGTTGTGCCAGGCAAAGTCTAGGCTGGATGGTAGGAGGAAGTTCTTGGCAGAGAGAGTGATTGACATTGGAATGGGCTGCCTAGGGAGGTGCTGGAGTCACACTGTCCCTGGAGGTGTTGAAGAAAAGCCTGGCTGGGGCGCTTAGTGCCATGGTCTGGTTGATTGGCTAGGGCTGGGTGATAGTTTGGACTGGATGAGCTTGGAGGTCTCTTCCAGCCTGGTTGATTCTGTGATTCTATGAAGTGCTTTTGTTTTGCTCGTAGAGTTATAGAATCACAGAATGGCTTAGGTTGGAAAGGACCTCAAAGCTCGTCCAGTTCCACCCCCCTGCCATAGGCAGGGACCCCTCCCACTAGAACAGGTCACTCAAGGCCTCATCCAACATAGCCTTGAACACCTCCGGGGGGGGATCAGCCACAACCTCCTCATGGCAGGAGGACCCCAAGCCTGGTGGCTGGAGCACCGGGAGGGCTGGTTTTGCATCCTCAGTGCCATGCCTCCATCAGGTGCAACACAAATCCAGACCAGTGCCTGTTCCTTTTCATTAAGAGCCTTGAGCTCAGTGCAGAAGAGATGAAAAGGGCTGGTCATTAGCCATGACATGTCAGCCATTCACTTGCTGATGGGCTGGTTTTCATCTCCCTGCCCTGCCCCCAGGCAAGCATCCCCCAATACCCTAATCTCCTTTCTTTTTTTTTTTTTTTTGTATTCTTTATCACTTAATTTCCCTGGAAGCCTTGTCAGTGGTGGCTCCATTCCTTCCCCCAGCAGATTCAGAAGCATTAAAAGGCTGCAGCTGTCAGCAAACAAGTTCCAGGGAGTTGCACTCTTTATTATCATGAAGCCTGTGTAGGAAGGGGGTGAGCAAAGAGTGATGTAATGAGAGAGCCGGGGAGATGTGGAGCACAGCTACAGCCTGGAAGCATGCAAAGGTGAACAGGGGAGGGGAGGTGGGGAGCGTTTGGGAGCCCATTAAATGAGGGCTTATCATACCGTTTATGTAAATCACTTCAAATGCCTTCATTTATTAAAAGTATTAAGCCACATTACTGTTTGCCTTTGGTCTCCTCATTTAGTTGTTAATGTCTAAGACAACTGTTGAAATTAATTTGAAATTAATGTTCCCATGTAATTACTTAATGAATCTCACATTGGCTGCCCTTAGCTCTCAGCTGACAAAGGATCTCACCCAGCGCACGGGAGAGGGTTGGGAGCCTGGGCTGTGATTTTTAGCAGGGTTGTTCAATTGCAGTTTGCAAATATTTTACATTTCTTTCACACAGACTTCGTTTTGGAGGAGCTCAGCATGTTTGAAATGTTACATAACATTCACTCTTCAGTACAATTCCATCACACACACACACAAAAAGAACCAAACCAAACTTTCTGGCCATCAAATCTTCTCACTTCCTTACTTGCCTTAGAATTAAAGCAAATTTAGCTGCAAAATAAATACACCCACCCCTCCACTCCCCCCAAAAATCATAGCTGCATGAAAAGAATCTTATTAGGGTTGTAGAGTCAGATGTGTAACAGATAGGAAATGCTGGAATTGTAACTCTGTGCAATGTAAATTCCTTTTATTTTTTTTTTTTCCCCTCTTCCCCTTACATCTGCGTCCTCAGAGCCTTTCATTTTAGGATCATGTATTTCCCACTCTCTCCCCAGGGGGTTGTTAGTCCTTGTTAGCATTGGAGGAGAAAGAAAAAGGGGTAGGGAAAGAAAAGAAGACTAGCAGAGGGAAGTGGTGGCTTGTGGAGTCTTTGCTTTATTTCCTTACCAAAGGTTGTGCCTCCTTTTCTGGGTGGCTGAGTCGATACCCCATAAATCCTGATGGGCAGAAATGCTGAGCAGGCACAGCCAAGGAGACATTTGAACTTGCAGAGCATTTAACACTGCCCAAGCCAGGCAAACACCAGCTCCTGGGGGCTCACACCCAGCACTTCTAATCAGAGTGTGCTTCAAAGAGGGGAAAACACTGCTCCATCTCCCAGGGGTGATGGAGAAAGTATTAAGGGTCTTTGCCCTGCTGAGACCTCACTTGGACTGTTGTGTTCAGCTCTGGGCTCCCCAGTTCTAGAGGGACAGGGATCTACTCCAAAGAGTCCAAGGGAGGGCTATGAAGATGATGAAGGGGCTGGAGCACTTCCTGATGAGGAGAGGCTGAGAGCTCTGGGGCTGGTTAGTCTGGTGAAGAGAAGACTTAGAGGGGATCTAATCAATGTCTATAACTATCTGAGGACTGGGGGTCAAGAGGGAGGGAACAAACTCTTCTCGGTTGGCCCTGGGACAGGACAAGGAACAATGAATGTAAGCTGCAGCACAGGAAGTTCCACCTCAACATGAGGAAGAACTTCTTTACTGTAAGGGTCACAGAGCCCTGGCACAGGCTGCCCAGAGAGGTTGTGGAGTCTCATTCTCTGGAGACTTTCCAGCCCTGTCTGGATGTGTTCCTGTGTGACCTGAGCTGGATTGTCTGGTCCTGCTCTGGCAGGGGGTTGGACTGGAAGCTCTCCAGAGATCCCCTCCAACCCCTAACAGCCTGTGATCCTGTGATCTCCAGGAAAGACCTTCCAAAAGCAGCTCTCCCAGCATGGACAGTGTGAAAAATTCATTCCTCCAAGCACAGAAGTTCCTTTGCTAGTTGTAGAGCAGGTAAATGAGGCTGAATTGGTATAGTGACTTGCCACTGTCACCTCCTGGTCAGTCACTCTGACGTCCCTTCAGAACATCAGAGCTGCCGGAGAGGAGAGGGAGAGGAGAGGGAGAGGAGAGGAGA
>VWYK01067779.1:7232-22407 GCA_013399775.1 Semnornis frantzii
CCCCCCCGGGTCAGCTCCCGGCGCGGCGAGCGGGGTGCGCGGGGCGGGGGGGAAGGTGGGGTGTGGGATGAGGCAAGCCACAGACTGGTGACAGGGATGCCAATTTCCGCCGCCACTCCAAAAACTTGCTTAGGAAATGTTTTCATTTACAAGGTTAATTTTCCTCCCTCTCTCTCTCGCACACACTCTCTCTCTCTTTTAAGTTCCTTATAAGACAAAGCTCTTCAGTCCTCTCGGCAGCAGCAGCAGCAGGGAAGATGCCAGTGGAGATGTGCAAAATAAATAAGATTTGATCAGTTCAATCTGTAGCCCAAATCCATTATCTTTCTCTTTCGTTCTTTTTTTTTTTTTCCCTCTCCTTTTCCTCTCTTCCCTTCAACCCCTCCTTTCCTTAATCACTTCTTCGTCTTCTCCTCCTTCTTCGCGGTGGAGAGCTGAGCAAGCGGCGGCGATGAGACGGTAAATTCAGTCACTCCCCCCCTCTCAGGCTTTCTCCGAGATCAAAGAGTCTCAAAGCGCAACTTTCTCGCTCGCTCGCTGGCTGGCTTGTTTCAGGCTCGTGGATTTGTGTGGTGGTGTTGCTGTTGTTGTTGTTGGGGGTTTTTTGTTTTGTTTGTTTGTTTTTTTATTGCGTTGATGATACTTTGTTCATTGTGCAAAAAAAGAGGTCGATCCAGTCTCTCCTTCTCCTCCCAGCACTTAGTCTAAGAGCAAGAAAGCAAATAATAAAAAGGAGTAAAGCCCCCATACATACATATACACCGGATGGGAAATGTCAGTCACTCCTCCACCTTCCAAACAGTCACAGATCAAACAGTGTCACCACCGGAGAGGACTACTTTTCTTTCTTGCTCTCCCTTTTTTTTCCTCCACAAATCGAAGCTTCTTCTGATACTAAATATCATGCAAACACGGGTTTTTATCATGAATAATTTTTTTGGCTGATCTTGATCTGCAACAGAAGGAAAAAAAAAAAAAAGAAAAACCACCACCAAAAAAACAACACACACACACAAAAATTTCCAAAACCAAGAAAAACCCCGGAGAGTGTGTGCAAAGAGGGAGGGGGGGGAGGCAGAAAAGACATTCACTGAGTGGGAGAGATTAACGTGAACTGTCCCCCCCCCTTAAACTCCTGGGAGAGAAAGAGATCCACTCTCCCTCTCTTCTCTTTTCACTGAAATATAACACACATTCGGATCCCAGGGCTCTCAGACAGTCTCAACTGATAGACAGACACATCGAGCTGCTTTTCCTGCTTCAGTTTGTTACTCCTCCTCCTCTTGCCCACGTCACCCTGACAATTACAAATAGGTCTCACACAAACCCATACCTGTCAATCTTTTTAATTGCTTTGTTTTCTTTTTTTTTTCTCCCTTTCCCAGAGCTAAACAATATGACAAAAAAAAGAAGTCTTAATACAGCGCGGCATAAAAGATTCCTCATGTGAGACACGCGTTGAGGGGGTTGTTATTATAATCCACTTGCTAAAGTGCTGTGCAAGACGCATGTGCTGATTTAACTTCAGCAGAGGTCTTGTTGCAGCAAACTTTAAAAAAGAAAAAAAAAAAAAAAAAAGAGAGAGAGAGAGAGATGATACCTCGCCGTGGCACACGTCTAACTGGCATTGAATTAAAAATGATTTGTGGGAGATTACAGTTCATCCTTACTTTAAAATACCAACAGATTGCAGAGCAAGAACTGCAGCATACGAAACATGCTGCTAATAGATTTTGCACAGTGTGTGTCTGGGGATTTATATAATGTTAACTGCAAGAACAGAAGGGTTCTCCCTTCTCTAAGTCAAGAAAGCAAATAAAAACAACCCAGATGATTCCTAAAAGAAAACATTAGGTACTGCAATTCTGCTGTTTCGGGCAGTAAGGGATTTTTTTTTCCCCTTTAATTTTTAATACTGTATAATTAAGCAATGAGCTGTTTATACTGATAGGATGGAGTTAATTCTAGGAATTACACGTGAGCTCCTCCGACACCGGTGCAACATCTCTATTACATTATTTCCCTCCCTCCGCGCAGTTGTACCGAGTTGGGATTGGCGGTTCTATCATAACATTTACTTTGGTCCCTTGACCCAGTTCTTACGCAGGTTCCCTCTGCAAAACTCAATGTACAGCTAGAATGAGCTTGTTTTTTCTTGAGAGGAGAAGGAAATTTTAAAAAAAAGGTTTTCTGACAGGAATCGGGCGCGGGGGTAACCCCCGAGACCCGAACAAACCCGGTAAGAAACCTGTCAGCCTTCCTCTCCTGTCAATAAAGCTGCGGGAGCGCTGCCACCGGCAGAGCACCCAGCTCAACCCTCCTAGCGGCGGAGGGCACCGCCTCGTCTCTTTAATCCCGCGCCCCAGCCGCCCCTACGACCGCGCGCGCCCCGGCCCCCGCGCGCGCGGCGCTAGCTAACGGCTCGGGGTTGATTCGTACCACCTTGCGAGGAAGTGAACGTCTGGCGCGGAAGGGGCGGAGCCTCCGCCCGCAGGCAGCGGCTCCTCGGCGGCGGCTAATAACAACATGAGGAGATTAGCTGCAACCTCACTTCTCTAACCTTATTGATCTCGTAATTTAGCGTGCATTCCTCCTGCTTGATTTTCCTTTTTTTTTTTTTTTTTGGTAGAACGATAACCTCTTTTTGTAAACTAAAGAACAGGGCGCGAGGGAAGGGCGGGGGAGGGGAATCCGAAGCGTTTCTGTCTCCTGCTTTTTTAAATTCCTTAGTCAGAGGCAGCGTGCAAATTAAAACAACCTTTAGGAGAAAATCCAGCCTTCCGTACTCCTGCCTCACTGACAAAAAGAGCCCGAGTCCGGTTGCCGTCCGCAGGCGTGGCGGCGGTGGCAGGCAGGGGCCGGCAGTGCCCGTGTGCGTATAGTGAGGCGGGTCAGGCACAGTCGGGCGCAGCCACTGGCAGCCGGCTTACGGGACGGACGGCCGCGAAAGCGGGCCAAGCTTGCTTCTCGGCGGCAGAAGACGACTGGCTGCAGGGAATCATCTTGCCGCTGCTGCTCTGGCGGCGTTTCCGTGTGGTGAAGGGGCTGACTGGGAGGGGAGTTCGGAGGCAGGCTCCAGCGGGCTGCACAGGGCTCTATTTACATACACAAATAGCTGCGTGCGGAGAGTTTCTCCTGCCGGCTCGGTGGCGGTGGGTCCTGCGAGCTGCCTGGTGAATCCCAAGGTGGAGCTCTTCCAAGCTGGGGTGGGGAGAGCACAGCGGAAGCAGGGCATGAATTTTAGTGCAAAAAGTGGCGCTCTGCTGAGCTCCCGGGCACCGAGGTTCTGGTGGCGACGGCGGCAGCCGTCCTGCGCCGCGGAGGGTCCTTCCTGGTCCTACTTCGGTGGCAGCCGGCCGCGGCCCATCCTGGACATGTCCTACTCCCGTCACTTTCTGGATTTCCAGGGCTCGTCCATCCCCAGCTCCATGAAGAAGCTGGTAGTGACTAAACTGAGCCAAAACTTCAGAGAAGCTGTTACCCTGCAGCAGGACTCGCCCGTGCCACTCCCGGGAGACGGAGACCTCCTTGTCAGGAACAGGTGAGCGCTCACCCGCACTTCTCGCGCCCTGGCCCTGCGGCGGCCCCGTCCAGCTTTTCGCACCTTGTGGCCTGCTCCCTCACACACATACTCCCTCACTTTTGAGACCGGCTTCAAAGTTGTACCAGCTGCCATCTGGCGACTGTTAATTTAATTTTATTGTTGTTCATGTTGTTGTTTTGAACGGCTGGTGCCGAAGTCCGGTCCCCTGCCCACGTGTGTGGGAGTGACATTTCCTCCTCCTCTTTGGTGGAGGGGATGTGTGTGTGCGCGCTGCTGCTGGTGTACACTTGCCCTAAGGAGGAGAAACACCTCAGGGCGTCTGTCCCGAGGCGGGGAAAGCGGCAAGTTTTACGTTTAGTGAGCGCCGAGGAGCACTTTCAAGTCCCTTCCCAGGTCTGTGCCCGGGCTCGGCACATGCACGTAGTCCCCGATCGTACCCACAGAGCTGTCATGGGGACGCTGACGTGCCCCCGGCAGCCGCTCCTCTGCCGCTCCTCTGCCACTCCGCTGCACCGCATGCCTGTGTTCTGCCCCCGCGCCCCGCCCCGACGTGGCCCGCCTGCCACTAACCCTCTGCCAGCCGTGACTCACCGGGCAGGCAGAGGCCCGAGGCCCGCCGCCCTGCCAGCCCCGTCCGCCGCGGCACCACCCCCGCCCCGTGCGCGCCAAAAGCAGCGGGCTGGGAGGGGGCAGGGCGGCTGTACGGCAGCGTCCCGGCCGACCTCGGCCTCTCTTGGCAGGACGCGGGCCCGTATTTGTTAAAGGCTTTTAGAGTGGAGCCGGATCGGGCGGAGAGTGAGGAGGTGACATTTTGCTTAAACGCATAATACGCCGTAAATCATGCGCTAACACTGCCCGTCCGGCACGGTGACCAGCTCACCATGAAATGAAGACTCCGAGGACAAAACGTACCTCCTCCCAGATAAACCTGTTTGTTCTCGATGGCTCCTTCCTATAGCCTGTCGTTCCTTAAGCTAAAAGTAAGCCTTTTAAAGTTCAGAGATCTCTCTGCCCCACGAGGGGAAGCTGAAACTCTGGGAACTTCCGAGCAGACTCTGTGGCTGACAGAGAGGAGAGCAGCACCCTCAGGTTATTGTCACGCAAGGAAATCATAGAAACACATAGTTTGCTATGCTCTCCACTGGAGCTTAAAGATATTAAGTACTGGGTTGTCTTGAGAACAATGCTGAAAGTTCTGTTAAGGCGGTATGTGGCTGTGTGTTTCGTGCATGTGTGTAATCTCTAGTGTGTGACCACGTGTAACACAGTAGAGAAGGGGTAAAGAGAAGAACAGGGATTCCTCCAGGAGGTGATGGGAAAGCTTCTGTGGCACTTTAATCCAATGCTGACATCTCCCACTAGGATTTCAAAGACTGAAATTCCCTCCAAACGTCATTGTGTTGCTGCATCCACTAATGACCATGAAACAGCCATCAGGCTGGAGTTAAATTCCTGTTCATGGAAGAGATTGAAAAGATTTGAGATAGAAGTAGCAAGTCTCTACTTGGGTAGTGGAAGGCAGAGTGACATCCTTGTTTCTCAACACCCCTCCACCCCCGCCCTTGCACTTGGGAATCTTTCTTACCCCCACCTTCCAGTTCCTGTGAATTTAAAAAAAAAAAAAAAATCCTTTTTTTAATACAGCTTCCAGTGTAACTCTTCCTTTCCTCCCTCTCTTTGCTGGGTGGGCTCCCTGGGTGCTAGGGGGATGTGCATATCACGGTAACAGGGCTGAGGCACAGAGCTTCTACCAGACTGAGCACAGAAGCTGGTCCACAGATTCAGGCAGGCAATTACTGGGTTTTAACACATCAGCCTATTACATGTTCCAGTACAGACACATGCAGAAGCAGGGGTGAAGGGGAGGGAGAGCTGAGTGATGAAGTCTAGATTTAGAGTTCATACGTTCTGTGTTATTAGGGGTTCTGTGGCATTTCTTCTCTATTTATTATTATTTTCTGGAGAATATCATAAAAGACACAGGATCACATCTATATATGAGCTGCAGCAGGAAGCGAGTTCTGAATGTCTCCCTCTTTCATGTCACTCTAAAGAAGCATTTTTCCATCCCAAAAGGATGAGTCCCTGGCTCTGTTTGTTTGTTTGTTTTTTTAAACAAGCCCTAAATACAACTACACATTTTCTAATAGGTAGAAACATACAGTTAAAACCAAAACAATGAAGGACTTGAGTTCCAAGGAGTGCATTTGCAGAGTTGTTCATTTTAGTCCCAGTCACAGCCATGAATAGTATTAATTGCTCTGAGCTTTTTATGCAAAACAATCCTCATCCACCACAGTAAAATCTGGTTTTGGATTTAGGGGAATGGGGAATTAAAATGTGCTTCATTCCAGTATGGATAGATATTTTAAAATAAGGTGGTTAGGGGGAACTTTCCTCCACTCTCCTTTAGAGAAACCAGCAACCCTTATTTTTACTGTTCTATAAAGAAAAAAAATTCCTTTATTTAAAAATTCTTCAAAACTGGAAATCGATTTAAAGATGCTGGTTTTTTTTGTTGTTTTGCTTTTTGAGGTTTTTTGTTTTGTTTTGTTTTTTTTACTTTGATTCTGTGTAGAAGAGGAGGATAAAAGGTGAATAAGAAAATTTGTTAACTAAGCCATTTTAGCTTCATATGTATGACTGTCTTGTTTTCAGAGACAGGGCAAGGTTCCTCCATTTTATTGCAGGAGAAGGACCCAAGATTTGGGCCTTTTTTTCACTCGTTGGGGAATTTTCAACATTTTCTTGAGGAAGTGACACATATCATTTGCAAAGTACCTGTAAGGACGTATTGTTGGGTTGGAGGACAGTAACAAAGTTTAAAGAAAAGGGACTAAGAGGGGCTGCGAAAGTTTTTTGAACCAAAGGACTAATTGAGCACAGTGGGGAAAGTGGTGGCCTATTCCTGATGAATGTTTGGTCTAAACGATGTTTTTCTTGCATAGTACTGGTTTGGATGACTTTGTTTTGTCTGTGTTTAAGACTGTGGTGCTGGTTTTCAGTGTCTCATGCTTTGTTGTGGTATGAAAAGCAGCATTTCCTCCCCACGGAGGAGTCCTCCTGTTTTCTGTAATAAACAGTACGAGGGGTTTCAACTCTGCTGATTATAAATAAGACGGGTGACTCAGTGCATGTAATTATTTTGAGAAAAGCCAATCTCGTAGGTTCGTTTGTTTTTTTTTTCCTCCGATTTACATTTGGAAACGTTGAAGGAGCAAGCCTCTGTTACAAACACCTAAATAGTACATTTTACGTGAGAAAGTAAAACAAGACAATGTAAAATATTTTGACGGGGGTCTTAAAATGTACAAACACCCAAGAAGTGCTTACTCTGTGCTCTTTCTCAGTCTCAGAAGTTAGTAAACTGATCTTCTACTTCTAAATTGTACTTATTCTTACTTTTAAAAGCAAAAGAATGTTAAGAAACTGCTGGCACATCTTACCGCCTCCTTTCTGTCAAGTGGAATGACGAGGCAGATTAGACAATGTGTTTTAATCTAGACATTGCCTATGATCGTTTTAATGTGCGCGGAATCTAAGAGACTAAACTATCTTAAAAAAAAAAAAACAACAAAAAAAAACCCCAAACAAGCCCGTACAGTGTGAACAGGAATTTTGAGTTGGCACATAATAAAAAAGGAGTTAAAAAAATTAGGGTGAAGGTGGGGGAAGGGCTGGATTGCGGGCTGGATTGATTACTAATGATGAGGCCAGGAGGCCAGGGAGAGCAGTTTCCTGTGGCCCAGCAGCTCCGCAGAGGCAGTCAGGGCGCGAGTGCGTGTCTGCCTCTGTCTGCCTCTGCGTGTGCCTGCACACATAGGTTTGTGCGTGTCTGCCTCTGCGTGTGCCTGCAAACATAGGTTTGTGCGTGTCTGCCTCTGCGTGTGCCTGCACACACAGGTCTGTGCGTGTGTCTCTGCGTGTGCGTATGCCTGCACATACAGGTCTGTGCGTGTCTGCGAGTGCGTGTGCCTGCACATACAGGTCTGGGCGTCACACAGGCCTATGCTGGTGTGTGTTCGGGGGCACGGGGCAGCGGACACAGCTTTGTCTCCCCAGCGTCTGGCAGCCGGCGGGCAGACCTGCTCGAGAGAGCGGTGACCCGGCCTCATCGCATCCCTTGCCCGGCGTCCGGCCGCCGGAGCCCCGTGGGAAGCTCCCCACCTTGCCCGGCGCGGGCGAGCTGGCAGGGCAGCACTAAGTTGTACGCCGAGGCCCCTGTAGTTGCAGGCACAAGTTGCGGTGCTGCTCGGGCTGGGTAGGGTTTGCTTCCTTCTCAGGTCCAGAAACAAAAGGAACGGTGTATATGCTGGAGTCCTATTCGGCAGGCGTCTGGCCCATTGCACGGCTTGCCCTTTGCCCGCAGGCAAAATTGTTGTCCTCGGAGGTTTACCTGCCGTTTTGCTATGCTGAGATGAAGAGGAAGCTCCTGAAGGAAGGAAGACAGGGACTTATCACAGCTCTGCCTCCCCTCTCTCAAGGGTGCATTGCTCAGCCAAGGGCACAGCTTTTCTGCACCGCAGAGAGCAGATGTGTGCTGGTGTCGCGCGGAGGAGGCTCAGCCCTGCTGGGGGCGAGGACCTGCGCTTGGGTTGGGGCCGGGAGCTGGTGCGAGGGTAGAGGGAGCGCCTAGGGGGCTGGCCTGACAGCTACCGAGATACCCCCTCCAGCTGGGCGATGGGGAGAGACCACGGAGGGGGCGATCACAGCTCCCGTCGTCTCGCCCTCTGCTCCCGTCCACAGAATTCGGGGTGTAAAAACGAGGGGAGGCTAGCGCAGCGCCGGTGCGCGTCGACTTGGTGCTCTCAGCCTTGCTGTCTCCGCCCGAGGGACACAGTTTGTCTCGGAAGCGGCTGCTCCGCTACTGTTTTTTATACATCTTTTAGCAGCAGCGTGTGTGAGTTACCTTAAAGGAGGATTATAGGGGATTGTTTGTATACACGAACAAGGCACAGGCGTTTTTTCCAGCAGTGAATTAAAAGCAGAATTTAAAAGTCAGTTTCACCTATTTTATGCATGGGTACGTTTATACGTGTGTCTTTTTCTATGTAAGACATCACTTGGTGAAAGTTTGAGGCTCCCCGCACTATAAAGAATGAAGGAAATCAAAATGAGTAAAGCAGTTGCCTTAGTTCTCCTTGCTCTGTGTGCAAGCAGTTTAAAACTACACACACATGATTTGAGCCAATTGCTAACTGCAACAATCAAAGTGCACCATTTACCATGCAGCTTTTGCATGGTATCAGGTACAGCTTTCAGATTGTCGCTTCCATGTCTAATAAAAGTCCTGGTGTTCTCTGTTGCATGTGTTCATTTTTTCACATTTTCTAATTAATATTCCCCAGACTCTTCCCTATTCTGTGTAGAGAGATTTTTTTGTTTGTTTTTTTTTGGGGGGGGGAGGGTGTTTCTAAAGTGTTAAAAAATACTGTTTGTGTTTAAGCTAGATCATAGCTTTCTTTTATGCATTATCTCCTAGTGCTTAAAGTGTTAGAATTTCTCTTTTTTTCTGGAAAAAAAAAAAAAAAAAGCACCCATTTTCACCTGTTAGAGGTCAGAGGGACTTGATACTCAAGTCTTATAATTTTAGACCTTCCGTGCAAGGTTGTTTTGATGTGTTGCAAGTAATTTATATAAAGAAAAATATTTTAACGTTGACATTAGCTACATCAAAAGGCAAATTTGCTGTAGTGACTCCATCAATTATAAAGTACTTGCCTAGAGTAACATGACCTTGCAAATGACATCGATAGTTAATATGATCGTTAGTCATTAACAGTATTACTATATTCAAAAATGTAAATTTCTTACCAGAATCCACATATTTACCGCTTTGCATGTTTTATTCCTCAGTGTTTTCACATCTTGTATAAAGCAGTCAATAAATTTTCAGGCCTTAATCTTGTACAGAATCTTTTTTAGTTTGCTCGGCTTGGTCAAATGGACCCAAGGATAGTGTAAGTTGGGTTCTGGTTTGTTTTTTAAATTTTAGCAGCATTATCTTTGTTTCTAGAGTAACAGAATGTAAACTACAAAGGTCAGATGGAAGTAGTCTCTAGATTACACTCATTATTCAGGTATACCAATAGAAAAAAGTCATATCTCACAAATTTAACTTGAAGGTTTCTCATATGGCTAAGAAGGAAAGTGAGGAATAAATGTTGTTTTTGTTTTCTTCTAGATTTGTCGGCATTAATGCATCTGACATAAACTACTCAGCTGGTCGATATGACTCATCAGTTAAACTCCCGTTTGATATAGGTTTTGAAGGTGTTGGTGATGTGGTAGCATTAGGACTCAGCGCTAGTGCTGATTATACGGTGGGTCAAGCTGTGGCCTACGTGAAAGCAGGCTCCTTTGCTGAATACACAGTTGTGCCTGCCAAACAAGCAGTTCCTCTACCCTCTGTGAAACCCGAGTTTCTTACTTTAATGGTAAGTGGTGCTACTGCATATATCAGTTTGAAAGAGTTGGGAGAGCTGTCTGAAGGCAAGAAGGTTCTGGTGACAGCAGCGGCTGGAGGAACGGGACAGTTTGCTGTGCAGCTTGCAAAGAAGGCAAAATGCCATGTAATTGGAACCTGCTCCAGTGATGAAAAGGGTGGTTTTCTGAAATCCATTGGCTGTGACCATACTATCAACTATAAAACTGAAAATGTTGAATCCGTTCTCAGAAAGGACTACCCTGAAGGTGTGGATGTAGTGTATGAATCTGTTGGGGGAAAGATGTTTGACTTGGCTCTTAACTCCTTGGCTACCAAAGGGCGGCTGATAATTATTGGGTTTATCACTGGCTACCAAAACCCTACTGGCCTCTCGCCCATTAAAGCAGAGCTTTTGCCAGCAAAACTATTGAAGAAGTCTGCCAGCATCCGAGGTTTCTTCTTGAACCATTATTTGTCTGAATATGAAAATGCTCTGAAGCACTTACTTGAGATGTATGAAAAAGGAGACCTGGTTTGTGAGGTGGACTTTGGAGACGTGTCTCCAGAGGGCAAGTTCATTGGCTTGGAGTCTGTATTCCGTGCTGTAGATTACATGTACATGGGAAAAAACATTGGAAAAATTGTAGTTGAATTACCTCACTCTGTCAACAGTAAGCTGTAAAAACAGAACAATGACATAAATCAGAAGAGAAAATGGGCACTTTATGCTGCAGAATTACTAGAAACAATTACTTTTTTAATCTTAGTAACAGGTACTATATTAAGAAACAATATCAAGGTGTTAATAAGTTTTGTGTTTTGCTTTGTTTCTTTTCTTAAAACTGTTTAATTCAGTGTCTGTAGCACAAACTTAGTGGTCCTATGCTTGAGTCCGTTGCTTAGGCTTGCATGAAACAAGAACATTGATCTTGACAGAATAAGCCTTGATGCAGGGGCAGATTTAGTCTGTCAGACTGGCTTGATAAAACTTTATATATATAGTTCAGCTCAGAAAAAAAACAAATCGGCAATTTTGATTCCCTGGTTTTAGAATAAGACTAAGTAAGGAGTTGTATCTTATAGTTTCTCTATTAATCACTTGAGTTTTTTAGAAATAATGCACACTTCTTTTGGTCATGATAATCACAATTCAGTTGCATCATGGATCGTAGCAATATTCTTTGAGTGGTTACATAGGGAAATTCATCCTCCAATTCTGACATGTCAGTGACATGAAGAAAGCAACTCAACTTTGTTCTAATTGTTCTTCATAAATGTAAATAACAGAATAGGGAAGAGTCTGGGGAATATTAATTAGAAAATGTGAAAAAATAAACACATGCAATTTTCATTTAAATCTTTAGCTACAAGTTGCAATGTCATCTCATTTTCTTACGTTTTCATGTGCTTACTGTGCAGTCTCCCTTTTAGTCAATATTACATGGTTATGGGAGGGAAGTTTTGAGCCATGTTGATGGGTGTCCCGAGTCCTGTGTATTTTTTTTTAAGATATAATAAAGTTGAAAAAGCTATTTAAATATTTTTGTCATTTATTGATATCAATTTGGTTCTTGCTGGCTAGCTTCTTTGTAGATGATCTCTGTGTTGTAGAGTTCTTTGACTGATGATTCCTGATGTGCCTTCCCATAATCAGGTTGATACTTCTACTTTACCAAATATTTCTTCTGCAGAAGCCCTTTTGCAAGCAGCAAGATTATTTAAAATCTACAGGCACAGCACCTCATACATGTGCTGATGCTCTTAGATTATCTAATGGCTAGACTTTTGTAAAGTTCTGAAAGTTCTTCCTCACTTAATAAGTATTATTAGCGATACATAACAGTGGGAACTCCAGCTATGAGTGTAATAGTTTCCATAATAAAATACTTGCTCTACATCTTTTTTTCCATAGCAAACTTTGAAGAACTTAAAGGTCAGTTTTACCACATCTTTTGAAATTATATGCATTTCCCTGCTGTTGGAGAGGTGGATGTTTCCTGAGATCATACACTTAATAATAAGTGTAATGATAGACTGATAATGTCTAGGGGTTGCAGGAAAAATTCCAGACTAAAGTTACTTTTGGAGTATTATTTAGGACTGACTACACAAAATTTTGAAAAGTACTGCAGACTTTTTCCCAATACTACAGGGAGTAGAAAAAATATTTTCAGTTTTGATTTAGCACATTTCTTCTTGTGTTTTTTTTAGTGCATATGGCATCGACATCCTGAGAATTGCGTGGATCAAAGAACTGTCCCTTTTGTAGGCTATGAGGGACTATTTGATTTAGTCCCAATTGTAGCATTTGAGTGAAAGTCAGAGCAGCTTGAGCCTTTTGTAACCATTTATTTTACTCAACCTGAGCACTGAACCACTGTGATTGTCATTTTCACCAAGATCAGGGCTTAGAGACATATTTTCTTTTACTTCTTATACTACAGCTATTGTGATGTTCTGCATATTTTGCATAATTACAAAGGTATATTTGCCTTCCAACTGGTTACTAGAAAGATGAAAACACTGTCTAGTACCAGACAAGAACAGAACCTACAAAGTTCTCACAATTTTATTCCTAGGCGCATGGTTTCTTTTGTTCAGAGAAAAGGTGGTGTCCTTGGTCGATAGTCTTTAAAAAACTCCAAAACAACAACAACAAAAACCTGTTTGGGATGTATTAGGGCAAAATAAAAAAATGCGATTGGTTGCTTCTGTGATAGGCACAGAAGAGTTACATTGGTAACAGTTTTTCAGATTAAGTTCCTGCAGTCCTGCCAAAACTCATCCAAGTGGCCCAGTTTTCAGTGTTGTTGATAACTGTCATCCAATAGATGTACATGTTTCTAAAGCAGTGAATTCCAAATGTTTTTCTCATAAAAATTTCTTGTAGCCAGATTCTGTTTGGACACACAGCATTCTCCTTTCTGTTTAATGCTACTTCATGTACAGTATTGAGTAATGCAACTGCTCAAAACAGGGGAAGAGAGGAACTGTTGGAAGGTTCACATATATATATTCAGATATGACATTTTGTTGGTTTTAATTTTGGCTTCAGGCTTATTATTTAGCACTTTCATACTGATTACAGCATTAATTAAAAGTTTGGATTTGTTACATGCAGAATTTGTATGGCCAGCATACTAATTTTGTAGCCCTTTTGGTGTTTGGTTCGGATGTGAGCCTTGGGCCTGTCCTTTTCATCAAATGCCTGTGTTAAGCTAAAGGATATACATGATTGCTCTTCCATGAGTGAATCCAGAATGAAGAAACCATTTTTGTTTTTAAGACAACATCTATCGGTTAGATTGCCAAAAGAGCATTCTGAACAGGAGGAGAGTGAAAAGTATTTCTGAAGCAGGCAAATAAAGCTTTTCTGTGCAGATTCATCCTAAGTTTTGGGTTGCAGAGGGAATCTAACCGATAGATGTTGTCTTATTTAAAAGTGTTTCTGCAAACTTACAGTTACAAGACCAGGACTGACTTTGAATAAGTAAGCTGTGATGGATTTAAATAATGTTTAAATATTAGATGGATAGGAAAATGTATATGGCATGCACACACTGAGAGGTTTAAATGATGATAGGACATTGAACGTACAAGGAAAAGAAATACTGTAGAGTCACAGCAAGGGATTAATAACAATACACTTAATATGCTTGCAAAAAAGGTGTATTAAAAGCTGTGTGCACAGTGGGGACTTAAATGATTAAAAATAATAATACATTTTGCCTGGGAAAGTACTAAGTATACTATATGTAGAGAGCAGGGATTTAAATAATAATACTATTAATAATAGCAGCTCATTGAGATGTGGTTGCTAGCACTACATCCTAATTTTACCTTTCTAAATGCATTTGCTACAGAGGAATCCAGCATTGTTTGCTGAGGCTAACAGCAGAATTTCCCTTTCCTACACACATATGCTTCCATGGAAAAACAACAAAGAACTAGATGAAGAGCTGGCTTTTTTCCTGAGTCTGTCACATGTGTGCATACGCACGCGCACATGGACACACACGTACTCACTCGCTCCTGGCCTGCAACCCTCAGCACATTTTACAGATATGCTTCCTACTTAATTGCTATGCTGGAATCTCCTAATACCTTTATGAATTGAGTTAGATTTCTACCAAGCCATAGTTTACTATACGGTCGTGTGTGTGTATATACAACGTATATATTTAATAATTATGAAATAACTGCCGTGTCATGTAAATACGAATAATTACAGTCTCTCAAGGAAAAGTTTGCAGTAGTATTTGCAGATATCATATATATTCCTACTTCTGTGTGAGGAGTAAAGAAATTTCTCTGCTGAATAGCTGTTAGTATCTATTTTACAAGATTTACTCATTTTCAGGTACCTAATGTAGCTGCTAGCATGCATGCACGACAATACAATTTATATGGTAAATGGAACCAAATAATGGCTTCACTGAATGTTATGGCTGCACTGAAGGGAAATGTCACGGTAAATAGCTGCCAAATTATGGATCATGCCGAAGTGTCACAACTGCACTAAAGACAAATAGCACTAGAGGCTATTGCCACTGTGACGCTTTTGAGTTATGAAGAAGAGGAGCAGCCTGATGTGAGCCTCTTTGTGTCCTCATTATAGCAAAGGGTTACTGGTGCAGTGTACAAGAAAACCTAGTCCTACGTGGTGGCTAGTTATTAATCTGTTCTTTTCGAATTTAACAGCTGTAGCAAACCAGAAAATCTTTTCCTTGCTTTATGAATACATATACAGATGCACAAACAAAGGAAAACCTGCAGGTTTTATGAATGTAAATGTGTACAGGAAATGACTGATAATGGAAAAATGTTGTAATAAAATAATCTAATCAAAGAATATTATTAAATTTAACATCGTATGTGTCTGAAAGCTTTAGTTGCTTCTTATGCAGATAGATGTGTGAAATATAAGCAATAATGCACTTTCCCTCTTTGTAAAGACTTGAGTAGTAAGGACATTACCAACTAAATTGCTTCTTCTAAACTGAAGTGTGTCCCGGTCTCTTTCATTTTAATGGGAGGGTAATAAAGATGAAAGACTAACATTTTAACTGATGGATCCCTTAAGCTACAGAATCGAAATTTATTATGTTTTGAGGGAATATGCTAAATTCTGAAATGTGGAAAGAAGCTGGGAAATCCCAGGTAAAAATAAAAGCAGAATAGTATTTTTTTAAAATTTTTTTTTC
>VWYK01067781.1:0-12186 GCA_013399775.1 Semnornis frantzii
CTCCCAGAGGGAGACTCTCTACCCTATCTATAGTTGTGTACTTGCTTTTAAACATCTCAGCAAGCCNATCTCAGCAAGCCTATGAGTGCAACAGTCCAGCCTATGGCCTAACAGCACCACATCAACCAGACCATGGCACTAAGTGCCACAGCCAAGCTTGCCTTAAATACCTTCAGGGACAGTGACACCATCACCTCCCTGGGCAGTCCATTCCAGTGTCTAATTCCCCTTTCCCTGAGGAAGTGCTTCCTAACATCCATCCTAACCCTCCCCTGGCACAGCTTCAGGCCATGCCCTCATGTCACAAGCTGTCTGGGAGTAGAGCCTGACCCCCACCTTACTACAACTTCCCTTCAGGTAGTTGTAGAGTGTGATAAGGTCCCCTCTGAGTCCCCTTTTCTCCAGACTACACAACCCCAGCTCCTCAGCCTCTCCTCAGCCATTCCCTCCAGTCCCTTCCCCAGTGTCACTGCTTTGGGGCTTGGGCCAGGGAGCTGTGTCTGTCTCTGCTTTGCACATGAGTAGGGCAGCTATGTTAGCCTGGGGATAGAGTAACAGCTCCAAAAGGCTGCAGTGAAATGCAATCTGATTCCAACACAATGCAACCAGCCAGGCCAGCTGTGTGGAGGAGCACCCAAAAAGGGAACTGGCAAGGGCTGATAATCCCCAGTCCAGCCTAGAAAACTCAAGGCACCCAACCTAGCTGTGGGGGAGCTTGCAGTTGGCAAATCTGAGAGCTGTGGCTGTGGCACTGAAGTTTTACAGTGTAGACAAGTGGTTAGGAATAAGGATATTTGGGTGATATCTCTTGATAAGGGTCCACTTTTAATCCTGGATCTTTCCCTGCTTCACCAGAACAGGATGGGCATGGAGCAGGATGCTTTGGTGCCCTCTGAGCACCTGGCTGCACAGACCTGGCTGCTCAAAGGAAAGGGTGCCCCGGCCTTGTGGTACCTGTCCTTGGTGCCTCTGTGGGATTAAGTAGGCAGAAAACTGACTCTTTGGCAGGGGTCTGAGGGCACAGTTTCCTGCAGGCAAGGCTGGGTGGGTGGTGTGAGGCATGGGTAGCACTGCAGGGCTGGGAGCTTGGTTAGTGATAGCCCCTCCCTGGCTTGTCTCAGCTGTAACCCCACACTCACTCGTGCCACTGGCATCTGTCCATTCTTTACCCTGGCTGGGGCTATCTATGCCTCACACCTCAGTTCCCACCACAGTTCCAGAGACAGCAGGGATTGATGAGTGAGCCACTGACCAGCTGGGCCTGCTGCATGGGGTGCCAGGAGAGAAGCCATGAGCAGTGCAGCCCCTGAGGGTGTGCAGATGGGCAGGATGCTTCGATGCAAGAAGTGCTGCACAGTGCAGCACAACACTCTGGCTTCTGAACACCCTTACAGTGTCATTGCTCTACCTCATATGCCTTATGTTGTGTACAGCTGCATCATTCCTTCCCCTGTGCCCTTCATTCCTCTCCTGGGCTAACGTAAAGGTGAAGTTGTCATCCCTTTTGCTCTGGATGGAGAAGCTATGGTAAAGCAGGTTTCACCATGAATGGGTCTCTGGACCTCCTGGCTTTTGGCTGAGGTTGGGAAGATGCTGTCTGGGGAAAAGGCTGACCTTAGGCTAGCCAAAGACCTCAAGAGTGACAGATTGTTGAACTGTGTTTCCACCCCTGAGACATCACCATTGTTTTCTTTTCACAGCCTATAATTTTTTTCTTTTCATCAAAATATTCCAATTAGCCTCAAACCAGCACAACTGACAACTTGGTAGCCCAGATTTGGCAAACTCTGGGCTGGAGGAGCAGGCAGGGAGGTAGGGTCATTTGATGCAGATCTTGCTCCCACAGAGCTGATCCTGTTTTAAAAATGATGAGCTCATGGAAGGTGCATCACAGGATGTTAGGGGTTGGAAGGGACCTCCAGAGATCATCCAGTCCAACCTCCCTGCCAGAGTGGGATCATAATCTAGTGCAGGTCACACAGGAACACATCCAAGTGGGTCTTGAAAGTCTCCAGAGAAGGAGACTCCACAGCCTCTCTGGGCAGCCTGTGCCAGTGCTCTGGGACCCTTACAGGCAAGAAGTTCTTCCTCACATTGAGGTGGAACTTCCTATGCTGTAGTTTCCATCCATTGCCCCTTGTGCTATCCCACAACTGAGAAGAGTTTGTCCCCTCCCTCTTGACCCCCAGCCCTCAGATATTTATAGATATTGATTAGATCCCCTCTAAGTCTTCCCTAGACCAAACAGCCCCAGGTCCCTCAGCCCCTCCTCACAGGGCAGTGCTCCAGCACCTTCAGCATCTCTATAGCCCCCCACGTGTGGTGGGACTGTAGCTTGGCTGTTCCTCTGGCCAGGTGGTGATTGTCTGGCTGTGTTTCTCTGTCTGTGATGCTGACACAGGGAAGTTTCCTTCAAGCACACATAAGATTTGGCTCAGGTGCTGTAGCCAAAGCTCCATTCCAGTGCCAGCATTGACAGCATAGGGCAACAGATGCAATCTGAAGGCTGAAGCACCTCTCCTGTGGAAACAAGCTAAGAGAGTTGGGCTTGTTCAGCCTGGAGAAGAACCTTCTGGGGAGATTTTGTTGTAGTCTTTCAGTACTGAAAGGGGTCAATAAGAAAGATGAGGACAGAATTTTGGAGGGTTTGTTGGGATAGGACAAGGAGTGATAATTTTAAACTAAAAGAGGGAGGCTTAGTCTGAATAAAAGGAAGAAATACTTTACACTGAGTGTGGTGAGACACTGGACCAGGCTTTCCAGAGAGCTGGTAGGTGACCCATTCCTGAAAACATTCCAGGTCAGGTTGTTTGTGACTGAGCAACCTGCTCGAGGTGAAGATATCCCTGTTGACTGCAGGGGGTTTAGACTACATGGCCTTTAAAGGTCCTCTCCAACCCAAACCATTCTGTGATTCCATGAGACATTTCCCTTGCCTGACTGAGACATCCCAGCTGTGCATGGCTGTGGTGTTCATCAGCCAGAGAGCACTTCTTGTGGAGATCAGCCCACAGGAGTGGAGCAGATAACCCAGAGCAACCTGCTCTAGGTGAAGATATCCCTGCTGACTGCAGGGGGTTTAGACTACATGGCCTTTAAAGGTCCTCTCCAACCCAAACCATTCTGTGATTCCATGAGACATTTCCCTTGCCTGACTGAGACATCCCAGTTGTGCATGGCTGTGGTGTTCACCAGCCAGAGAACACTTCTTGTGGAGCCCACAGGAATGGAGCAGAAAAATGAAGGTCTGAAACCAAGGGAGAAAAAATTAATAAGTTAGAAAAATGAAATAATGCTTTGCTTTGTGTTTCTTTCTAGCACAGGTTGTGATATGGGCCAGGTTGGGTTATAGGTTGGACTCAATGGTTTCAAAGGTCTTTTCCAGCCTGGTTAATTTTGTGATTCTATGTGGTAGGATAGCAAAGAGAGCATCTTTCAGCTGTTCCCCCCAAAAAAAGCTTTAGAAGGACAAATCTGTCTCGAATCTCAATGCTTGGTGCCACCTACAGAAATAAAGAGAGAACTACTCATGCCTCTTTGCTGTTTTCCTGACAAACCCCTCGTTTGCAGGGAGAAGTGGTACGAGCCCAAAGCTGTGCTCTGCCTTTGGATTTCCTCGTGCTTTCAGGGGACCATTTCCCTTAAAAGCTTTTGATGCATCACAGCCCTTAAGAAACCATTCACTGGAGCACAGGGTTTGACACTAGAAACGAGATATGGTGCATGCCTGTGTGGAGTGCCTAAATGTGGGCTACAGCACAGCAGGATGCTGTGCAGCGTTGGATTTGGAATTTATCTCCAGCAGGCTGTGGCAGAACAGAATGAAATGGGAATGATGGATGCTTCATGTGTGGTGGAGGGTACCTCAGCTTCAGACTTGGTTAAAGCTGCCAGTTCAGTTTAGCTCTTGGAAGCTGAAGAGAAAGACAAATTACCACCTCCTGCTGTAATGACAGCTGAGGGTTGATGTTTGGCTCCCCAGGCAAAGCAGGGGCTTGCATGTCAAAGCCTGGACTTGCCAAAGGTAAAGGAGAGAGGATGGGAGGCAAACTGGCTGGATTCTATGTCAGGTAGAAGAGAAGTCACCTAATGGACTCCTGAAATAACAGGAGAGGAAACTGCCTTGGCTGCAGGTCATACTAGTGACCTTGATTTGGGAGCAGTGAATAGGAGAAGCCCTGCTTGGTTTTCTTCTTCTGAGTTCAAGGAAACAAGGCTCAGCAGAGCTGCACTTTCAGCCTCTCTTCCTAGTGGGACCATTCCAGCAAAGCTCTGGTCATTACCTGCTATAAATCAGCTGAACATACTTCTGACTCAAAGAAGGTGTGTGTGTGTGTCCCCTCAATTATCATCATATAGGAACATTAAGCAACATCCATTAACATTAACATCCATTAACATTAAAGTTACAAGTGAGCCAGGAGCACACAATGAAAAGCCAGCTCCAGCTCCAAGATGCTCAGAGCAGTCACAGAATCATTAAGGTTGGAAAAAAACCTCTAAGACCATCAAGTCCAACCATCAGCCAACACCACCATGGCCACCCAAAGTGCCATGTCTGAATGTGCAGTGTTCTGAGGTGCCCTTCAGCACAGTTCAGATCAAGCTTTATATTTAGGCACCTCCTGAGCTCCATGAGTTTCACTTTTGGCCATGGCTGATTTCTACCCAAAGCAGTGACAGCCTGAATGGGGTGCTCCAGAAAGAGTTGCTTGGAAAGTTGCTTGGCAGGGAAGGATCTCTGGGTGCTGGTTGACAGCTGGCTGATCTGAGCTAGCAGTGTGCTCAAGTGTCCCAGAAGGTCAACAGCATCCTGGCCACAATCAGCAGTAGTGTAGCCAGCAGGAGCAAGGAAGTGATTGCGCCCTGGTACTCTGTGTTGATGAGGACACATCTTGAGTCCTGGGTTCAGTTTTGGGCTTCTCACTGCAAAAAGCACATTGAGGTTCTGGAGCATGTCCAGGGAAGGTCAATGAAGCTGGGGAAGGGTCTGGAGAAGGAACTGCAGCTGAAGGAACTGAGGTTGTTTAATCTGGGGAAGACAAGGCTGAGGGGAGACCTCATTGCTCTCTGTAAGTCCCTGAAAGGAGGTTGGGGTGAGGTGGGAGTTGGGCTCCTCTCCCTAGTATTAGGTGATGGGAGAGGAAATGGCCTGAAGTTGTGCCAGGGGAGGTCTAAGTTGGAGAGCAGCAAAACTTGTCTCAGCAAAAGTGCCATCAGGCAGTGGAACAGGCTGCAGGGAGGTGGTGGAGTCACCAGCTGTAGAGATGTTTGTAAGATATTTGAATGAGGTGCTGAGGGACATGGTCTAACAGTTGTGTACAGGGAGATGTTAGCTTATGGTTGAACTCAAGGTCTTTTATGGATGATCTTAAGGTCTTTTCCAACCAGACAACTCTGATTTTGGGGGTGGGGGTGGTGGTTTAGGACCACTAAAGTGTACCTTTTCTCTTGCCTCAAGACTGAACAGCATTTATGCAACTGAAAAAGGAATGATTCTGAGCAAGGGCTTGAGAGGATCTTGAGGGTGGCAGTATTGAATTGACAAAACACACAGTGCAAGCCTGTTGCTATTTTTAACAGCCTGCCTCAGCTGAAAAAGGAAAAATATCAGAAGATATAGAAAATGTGAGGAGGAAGTGCTGCAGAGTGAGCCCAGAGGACTGCTTGGGGAGGAAATGAGTCAGGCAGCTGCTAAGAAGAGGCAGTTGCCTGTTTGCAGAGGGATTCAAAGAGTTAAAGGGGTGGCCTGATGGAATTCCCAACCAAAGCTTTCTGAGCAGAGTGCAGATGGGATGAGGATGCAGCACTAGGAATAAACACATCTGGATGGAACCATTGAACTGCCTGAGGTTTGCCCTGTGCTAGCAGAGATAAACCAGGGATCAGCCACGGGATGAGCAGGAGTCAGAAGCCACAGGGAAAGCCTCTTTTAAGCCTCAGCAAACACTGGTGGTGTGGGCACTGTTGTTGCAGGCAGGGCAGGAAGCTCTCTGGCAGCCAGGACATCAGCCCTCCTGCCGGCCACCCCTTTGTGGTGGGGAGGGAGGGCAGAGATATAGAACACTCCACCACTCTGTCCTTATCCATCCACCCATCCAACAACAGGGTCCCCTCTTCCTATTCTCCCTTTAAAGACCATTTGCAATCCTGCCTGAGGAAACTAATTTATTGAGCTTGAAATGGAGTCAAAGGGTTCTCCTGGCAGACTGCCACACTGGTGAGACCACACCAGTGGTCCTGGGTTCAGTTTTGGGCTTCTCATTCCAAGAAGGACATTGAGGGGCTGGAGCAGGTCCAGAGAAGAGCAAACAAGCTGGGGAAGGGTCTGGAGAACAGGGCTGGGGAGCAGCAGCTGAGGGAGCTGGGGGGTGTTCAGTTTGGAGAAGAGGAGGTGAAGGGAGACCTCATTGCTCTCTACAGTTCCCTGAGAGGAGGTTGGAGTGAGGTGGGGGTTGGGCTCTTCTCACTAGTATTAGGTGATAGAAGGAAAGGAAATGGTTTGAAATTGTGCAAGAGGAGGTTTGGGTTGGAGATTAGGAAAAATGTCTTTGCTGCAAGAGTAGTCAGGGGTTGAAACAGGCTGCTCAGGGAGGTGGTGGAGTCACCACCTCTGGAGGTGTTCAAAAAACTGAGTAGAGGTGGCAGTCTGGGGGACATCCTTAAGTGGGCAGAGTGATGTTGGGTTGGTAGTTGGACTTGGTGATCTTAGAGGTCTTTTCCACTGAAATCCCACTGATCAGACATCCCCTTCTGCACAGCTGCTGGAGCAGACAATGAAAAGAGGAGGAAGGAAAAGTCCTGTTGCAGATGGGAAAGAATACCCAGAAAGTGGGTCCAGGACTTGTTTCCAATGCAAATGCTCCAATGCAAAATTCAGAGCAGGGGATCATTTTTCCTGAAACTGCATCCACCAGCCATGCAAAAGGCAGAGAGAAGAATCAGGCCTCAGTAACTTGAAGGAAACTCCTTCTGCACACTCTAGAGTGGAGGTCTCCATCTTTCTGAGCTCCTGCCTGGCCAGCAGTCTTCAGCTTAAAGGAACTTGGCTGATATTGACATGACTGTCACTAAGATTTTACCAGGGATGGGGGATTTAATGTGTAACCTGGCACAGCTTTAAAGCATGAAGGCAAACCTTTGGTTTGTCATTTTGGTGGTCTCGTGCAAGAGGGACTCTATCTCACTGGTCAAAATTAATTTTAAGGTAACTTTATCAAATACCTGAGCCCAGCTTATAGAAACATAGAATCATTTCTGTTGGAAAAGACCTCCAAGATCACTGAGTCCAACTGTGTATCTAACACCACCATGATCATTAAATCATGTCCCCAAGTGCCATGTCCACAGGTTTTTTGAACACCTCCAGGGATGGTGACTCCACCACCTCCCTGGGCAGCCTGTGCCAAGGCCTGGCCGCTCTTGCAGCAAAGAGATTTTTACTAATATGCAACCTAAACCTCCCTTGGTGCAACTTAAGGCCATTTCCTCTTGTTCTTTTGCCTGATACTAGGGACAAAAAGACCAACCCCCACCCCACTGCAACCTTGTTTTAGGGAGTTGTAGAGAGCAAAGAGGTCTCCTCTCAGCCTCCGCTTCCCCACACTAAACACCCCCAATTCCCTCAGCTGCTCCTCCCCAGCCTCCAGACCCTTCCCCAGCTTTGGTGCCCTTCACTGGACATGTTCCAGCACCTCAATATCCTTCTTGGAGTGAGTGCCCCAAAACTGAACCCAGAACTCAAGGTGTGGACTCAAATGGTCCTTACTTCCAGAAGATGTTTTTGGCTTGTGGAATATGGGCATGAAAACATTATTAACCCCTGGTCAATATTCTTGTGCTGTTTGTTTTTCTGTTTTGTTCCTGCACTGCACATGTGCCCAGGATCTGGGCAGGAGCATATTTTACAAGGAGCTGAAGGAGAGGCAGAGCACTAACTGGTGCTGCAGACCAGCTCTCCTCTTCTGCAGGTGGATCACAGTGCAGGCTGAGCTGTGACTTTCCAGCCTGCCACGCTCATACATTAAGCAGTAACGCGGAGCTGACAGGAACACAATCCGGGTCTGGTTCCACCATGCCTCAGCTTGGCACAGGCTGCCTTCTGCAGGGTTGTGGGTGAGTGGCTGGCGGGGCTCGGGCTCACCCTGCTGCAACCCCCGGGGGGTCAGCTTGCAGCACCTCTGGGGGACAGCAATGAACACTCAGCAAAATCCACTCCCCGTTTCTTGTGATTTTTTTCTCTTTGTTGCTGCTTTTGACAACCAAACAGGTTTGCTTGCTTCCTTCCTTCCTTCCTTCCTCTTTCTTTTTTTTCCTTCCTTCCTTCCTTCCTTCCTTCCTTCTNCCTCCCTCCAAATTCCTTCCTTCTAAATTCCTTTCTTCCAAATTCCTTCTTTCCTTCCTTCCAAATCCCTTCCTTCCGAATCCCTTCCTTCCTTTTCCTTCGCAGGAGCCGCCCGCTGTGTGCCGGGACCAAGCCCATCAGCAGAACTCGTGTGGGGCAACAGTGACATCCAGTGGCCCCCAGCCAGTCCCTGATTGGCAAACATCTGCATGCATCCACCTGCTGCTTGCATCCGCCTGCCAGGTTCAGCTCTGACTGTGCGCTGAGTAAATGAGGGCTCCGCTGAAGTCATAGAACCAGAGAATTGCTTTGGTTGGAAATGCTCTCTAAGACCATCGAGTCCAACCTCCAACCTAACACCACCACGGCCATTAAAACCTGTCCCAAAGCGCCACCTGCATGCCTTTCTTGAACACCTCAGTGGACATTTGTCACCTCTTTAACAGAGTCATTAAGCCCTTTAAATTTCACGGGCTGTGATTAAGACCTTGCATGCCTTGTCCTGCCTGGAATACGATTACACCTTTGACCAAGAAAGGGCCAAGACCTTCTTCAGAAGAAGATACAAATGAAATTCCCTGAGGAACATTTCCTCCTGCCTGTCACTAATACCTTGAAAAAGAAAAACTGTGCTGGTGGCTTAGCTGCATAGCTACTGTGGTATGTGATTTAGATTGGATGTTAGAATCTTAGAATCACAGAATGGTAAGGTTGGAAGGGACCTCAACGATCATCCAGTTCCAACCCCCTACCATAGGCAGGGACACCTNTTGACAGGGCTGTGGGCACCCTAAGCTAGTGGAGGATGTCCCTGCTGACTGCAGAGGGAGCTGGACTGGATGACCTTTGGTGGTGCCTTTCAACCCAAAATGTTCTATGATTCTGTGATTCTAAAGAAAAGAGTTCAGGGTAGTGAAGCTGCCAACAAAGACACAGCAGCAAGATCTCACTATCAAAATAGTCTGATTTCAAGGTCTCACTATCACAGTAGTCTGATTTCAATATCTCCAGAGAGGGAGACTCCACAATCCCCCTGGGCAGCCTGTTCCAGGGTTCTGTCACCCTCACAGTGAAAAAATTCCTCCTCATGTTTAAATGAAGCTTCCTAAGCCTCAACTTGTACCCATTACCCCTTGTCCTGTCATTGGGCATCCCCCAGCAGGGCCTGGCTCCAGCCTCCTGGCAACCATGAATGAGGTCACCTCTCAGTCTCCTCCAAGCTAAAGAGCCCCAGCTCCCTCAGCCTCACCACAGCCACTCATATCTACATCAGCTTTCCTTCTCACCTCTTTCACTACTGAAACATCCCACAAAATGAGCCTGACATGATATCAACCACTCAAGCCACAAAGGTCTTGTTCCAAAGTCTCATAACATCAAATTACTTTCAAAGGCAATTGTCATGATCTATAATTCCAGAGGACTAGGAGATGACACCACCAATAAAAGCAGTTGTGAGACTGACATTGCAATTTGTCTCCATCACTGTGCTGCAGCCACTCTGAGGCCATTAAGGTAGTGAGGGGAGGGCAGGTGTGCTGCATGGAAGTAGCACTTTCCAGCCCAGCCATTATGGGTTGTGGTTGCAGCAGCAGTGCCAGGTTGGATCGATGAACCACCTGCTAAGTGCTGCAGAGAGATTGTTGTGCAGAGGGTTCTCCACTTAATTTGCTGTGAGAAAGGCTGGGGAGGCTTGATCCTTGGGGGTAGTGCAATAGTTCTGGCAGGGGGGAAGGCCACTGCAGCTGACAGGGAGCCATCAGGAACCTCAGTGCAGTGTGCTGTGCCCATATGGCCCTGAAATGAGTGTTTGAAAAGCTTGGAATGTGGGGGAGAGGAATAGCTTTGAGCTCAGTGCCTGGATACCAGGTGGAGAGATTTCTTATGCTGGGAGGTCCCAGGGAGGATTTGAGAGGTGGAGTGAAACCAAGAATAACTGCAATCAGGTCTGATTTTTTACAGCTGTGTGTCTTTTGCAGTGGTGGAGAAAAACAATTAAAAGCTGCTGAGAGCAGATGAAAGGCTGCTAAGAGTGAGCAAATGTGACCTACAGGAGAGCTGGGGAGGGACTATTTATAAGGGCCTGTGGTGATAGGCTGGTACAGGCTGGGAGGTGATCTGTTGGAGAGCAGCCCTGTGGAGTGGGAGCTGGCAGTGCTGGTGGAGAACATTCATGGGCAGCAATGTGCCCTGGTGGCCAAGAAGCCAATGGGATCCTGGGGTGCATTAAGAAGAGTGTATCCAGCAGATCAAGGGAGGTTCTCCTTCTCCTCTACTCTGCCCTGGTGAGACCTCATCTTGAGTTCTGCCTTCAGTTTTGGGCTCTCCAGTTTAAGAGGCACAGGGATCTGATGGAGAGGGTCCAGTGGAGGGCTATGAAGCTGATGAGGGGACTGGAGCACTGCCTGGTGAGGAGAGGCTGAGGGACCTGGGGCTGTTTAGTCTGGAGAAGAGAAGACTGAGAGGAGATTTTAATTGATCTTTCTAAATATCTGGGAGTTGGGGGGACAGGCTCTGCTCACTTGCTCCCTGGGATAGGACAAGTAGCAATGGATGGAAGCTGCAGCACAGGAGGTTCCAGCACAAGGGGGGACTTCTTGACTGGAAGGGTCCCAGAGCACTGGCACAGGCTGCACAGAGAGGCTGGGAGTCTCCTTCTCTGGAGCATCTCAAGGCCTGTCTGGATGTGTTCCTGTGTGCCCTGAGCTAGATTGTCTGGTCCTGCTCTGGCAGGGGGGTTGGACTGGATGATCTCTTTGANATTGTTCTCTACAACTCCCTGAAAGGAGGTTAGAGCCAGGTGGGTTTGGGCTCTTCTCTCTGATCTCAGGTGGCAGAATGAGAGGAAATGTTCTGAAGCTGTGACTGAGGAGGGTTAGGTTGGAGAGTAGAAAAAAATGTCTTCGGTGCAAGAGTGGTCAGGGATTGGCACAGGCTGCCCAGGGGGATGGTGGAGTCACCGCCCCTGGAAATGTTCAAGAAGCTTGTGGAAGTGGTACTTTGGTTTAGTGGGCATGCTGGTGTTGGGTTGCTGGTTGGACTTGATGATTTTGGAGGTCTTTTCCACCCTTAACAATTCTATGATCTGGATTTTGTGTTTCCAGCTTTTATAACGGTGTGTTGTACTGGGCGAGCTGTGCAGAGCTGTATGGATTCACGGGCTGGAAGGTGTAGAGAATATTTCCACAGCCTCTGTGCTCTCAGCATTCAGTCAGTGGCAACTGAAGGAAATAAAAGCTGAGGAGATGGAAAAGTCTTCCTCTCACTCTACTCATTTTAGTTTAGGGACCAAATTGCAATGTCCAGCTCAGTTCAAGGGGGAGCTAAGCCTTCCCTGATGCATAATGCAGGAGTGAGGTGCTCTGAAGACAGAGCCTTTTAGTTACACATTAGTCAAGTCTTGGGAGGATGGGAGCCAGTGAGACCAGAAGGTTGCACAGAAGCTGTTGCCAGCTGTTAAAAGCACAAGTAGATGAATCTTTTTGTTTTGTTTAAGAATAAAAATGGCTGGGTGAAAAACATCCTGAAGAGTCAGCCACCCACATTCTCCCACCAAAGAATCAAAGATTCCCAGCTCCGAGGCTTTGAGATGTAATTACAGTTATGAGGAGGCTTGGGAGAGCTGAAAAATCACCATAGCAACCTGCTGGCAAAAATCTTTGCACATCCAAAGTAAAGCAAAATTCCTTTTTTTTGTTGTTTTTTACCCGGGTGGCCTCAGTGAGCCTGGGTGTGATCTGCCTTTATTTTCTGCTTCATTTCATTGTGCTCCTTCATCACAGGTGGTTTTCCTGCTCTGAGCCTTAAGTTTCCTTTGCTAAATCTTAGAATCACAGAATGGT
>VWYK01067790.1:0-10382 GCA_013399775.1 Semnornis frantzii
ACATAGAAATAATACAGTAATGAGTGGAACATAGTTTAAGAGTTTAGATTTTTTTTATTATTCAGTTTTGTTCCACAGTGTAATCTCCTATCACTGATGCTCACATTCCCTTGGCATTTCAACACTCAACCTTTATTGACTACTTCCAACTTCCAAGAAAAATCATAGGAAGTTGACTTGTTTTCCTATTACTTCAGTGCAACTCAAGTCAAGTTTTTAATCTGTTGTACTTGCTAGTGGCACAGAATTATTTAAAGCCATGACCAGAGTCAACCCTGATACAGCAACAACAAAAGAAGAAAAGTCTCTGCAAAGCATGTGGAAGCTTGCCAAATTTACCAAGTGGCAGGAGTGTGAAGTCAAGAAACCAGGTTGGTTTCTGGTAAATAACAGTGACCTTACAGAGTTCTCTGTGCTGTGGGGTCTAGTATGGGAAGTGGCCCACAGAAGGAGCTGGTATGGATCCAAGACCCCACCTACTGAAGGTGTTGACATAGAGGTGGCTGTCAGCAAAGCACAACCAAGACACCCACCCTTCTTTCCTTCTAGTTTTTGAGACTCCTGCTACATCCTCAAAGACCAGTCTCAGTACATTAAAGTGAAGACTGCTATATGGCTCATGCACACACAAATACATATTTTATATAAGATCTCCATAAAGGGAAAATAAATTATTTGGTCCATTCCCATAATGATCTTTTTTATTAATTTAAGAATCTATCTAATACACCAATAAATGTGACTGTTTATGGGAAGAAAAGATGTAATGGCAGTACTGTAATTACAAAACAAAAAAACCCAAGGCTAACTAGATAGGGAGAGATCACCTTTCTTATCAGGATGCCTTCAAAAAGCAGGGTGGGGCTGGAAATGAAGGCCTACAATGGTTAACTGACTTTTACGAGTCACCAAGAATACAGGCGCCAGGAATTTTCACAGGGTTTAGCTAAATCAAAGAAAGTGCATTTCACAAGACAACATTTTTTTTTCTTCAACATCAGCACATTTCACCCAGATAAAGAAGATCTAATAAAGAATTTTCACAGTAAAATTTAACACTATACTGCTGACTTAGAACACCACCAAAACTGCCATTTGTGCAGTAACTCAATACTGCAACTGCGTAATGCATTCTCAGGGCATGATAACTCAAGTAACAACCTCAATCCTCCTCACTCCCTGCTCTCTCTAGCGTTTTTCCCAACCTGCTGTCCCACGACACTCTTTAAACACTCAAGAAACCTGGTTTTCTAAGGTACTGAGCAGAGCACAGTCAGATTGAACAACCCCCACTCACAAAACCCACTACAGTCAAACCACCTTACCCTGTAACACATAGATGTTATCCTTATATTCCACAGCACTGTGGAACTCCATTGCTACAGGCATCGGACAGACAGCTGTCCAACAGTTCTCTCGGCTGTCGTAACACTCCACAGACTTGAGTGAGTTCCGCCCATCTCCTTCATAAACACGACCACCTATTGCATACAGTTTACCACAGCAATGAACCAATTTGCAGCCTATTCTGGCTCGCAACAAAGGAGCTTTCGGAATCCATCTATTGCCAGCGTGATCATACATCCAAAAATCACTCTCTGCTCTGTGGTCAATGGAGACCTCGCTGCTGCTTGGCCTGTAACCACCTGCAATATAAATATCATTATCGGGAGATACAAGAATTCCAACCTCCCTCAAGTCATTTGGTGGCTTGCATAGTTTAAACACTCTCCCTGTGACCGAATCTAAACAAGGCACTGTTTGCTTCTTTCCTGAGTGTTTGTGGGCAGCATCAAAGCATATGATCATTTCAGAAGCGGTCATTCCAAGCCGTTGTGTGTAGCCATTGGCACTATGTTGTCCCTTTTGTACACAGCTTTTGGCCATAGCCTGTGCAAACATGGGAGGGATTTTCTCTAAAAACGTCTCTTCCAACAGAGGCATACGGATGCATTTGGCAAATATTTCTGGAAGGTGCACTTCTCTCTTATTTTGTTCATGCTCAAACCACCTTATAATGCTGTCATAAACATGTTCTTCTTTGTCTACATTTAAGTCATCACTGTTGAGTATACTTATCAGTTGGTCTTTTCTCAGTTGAAGAAATTCTTGCTCTTTGGTGACACTCAGAAACTTTTTACGAATGTAGTCTTGCGATCTGTCTTTGAGTTCCTGATGACCATAGTGATCAGCAAAGATAAACACTCCGATGGAATTCTGTGGGTCCAAATGACTGATCATGTATTTAGCACACTGGTCTTGTATGGAAGGGATCTGGAAGATACTAGCTGCAGTGAACAAAGCTTGAACGTTGGCCTCTGTCAGCATTACTCTGGAGGTATATGCATAGTTCAATACTAAATGCATTGACTCTGCTTCAACACCAACAATACGAACTTCTTTCTGGGTACTCTCTGTAAGGCCGCTAGTGAACATAGATCTACAAAACAGAAAATATTTAGCAGTTGTTATCTTCTAGTTACAAGAATGGAAATCATATAGTACAGCTAATCACAATGTCTCTGCCCTTGTTTCAACACAAACAGGTTTATCACTGACGTTACACTCTACGACATCATTTGAGTAACTCAGTTCAAGTTCAGTTCTTGACTTACTGAAAAAGGAACAATAATGTCATGTAGAAGTTTATTCAGTTTACAAGCCAAGCACTTGACATATCCAAGTCTTTGCACTCAGCTTTGGTAATGTTGTTTCATATGCATATTCCAGCATGCTAGAATATGTAACTTCAAAAGGAAACACACAGTTACTGTATCCAAGGCACATTCAAAATCAGAGACATTTTTGTTTTGTTGGGTTTTTTAAATAACATGACATTTTCTCCAATGAAACTCACCTTTAATTGACAGAGCTGTTAACTCACTGATGTTAAGAGAACAGTAATATTTTCTCACAAGCTGTACTATATTACATGTAATAGTAACATGTAACAGTTACATGGAATATTAGCACAGGTGATTCCCACTAGAATGATGGGTTACTGTACCTGAAATAAGGACTGATTGCAGCAAGAACATTCCTATGACAGGAGAATGTTTTCCCATGATCCACTTCCACTACAATATCTGTCAGTTGTCCTTCATCATACATGGTTTTAAGCTGTTGAAGAATACTGCAAGCATGGAAGGGGTCCATTCCACTGTTGACTGTGTTTGAAGAAGGAATTCCATTCAGTGTTTGTGAAAACTTACTTGGTTCTACAAAGCAAAATTGAAACTGTTTAATATAAACAAACAAAACAAAAAAAAAAACACACCAACCAAACAAAAACACACAAAAAATCCTCTAAAAACCACACATACCCCCCCAAAAGCCCTCTGAGTGAACAATTGGCATAAGTCAATATTCTACATGTCCTCACTATCACCAGCAAGTCTAACAAGGGTGAGCAACGACATAAACATACCTATATTTTTTTCCTTTTCCCAATGTACATATAGGTTATCATCAATCTGTAAAATTAACCTATAAAGTTATCTCCATTAAGAAAAAAATGTAATCATATAAACAGTTCCTATTTATTACATACCACCGGAGAGGGGGAAATAAAGCCAAGAATCATAATGCTACTGACTTACAAAATGGGAAAAGAAAATAATGCAGAAGAATATAATTTAACCTCCAACCTACACCACCGCTACACAAGTGTATATGTACTTAACTACACAACGAAACAGGAACTGGCTACTAACTTACACAAGTGATAATTAACAGCACAGATTCATGAAGAAACAGCCCTACAGTATGTTGGGCAACAAACCTAAATTTGCATAAATTTGTATGTATGGTTACATGCTTTTCTTTACAAATAAAACACAACTGCCATTTAAAATTTCTGAGGTGTGACGAAGCTCACATATCATTGCTGAAACATAGGAATTGAAGCATATGCTTCTAAGCAACATGCAATATGCCTAACGAAGTAAATCCCAAAGTGAAAATTGAGCAATATCTCAAGCACAAAAATCTGTTTCGTAACAGCAACAACATATTTATGCAACAATAACAACAACAAAGCAAAGCTCAGAAGAAAAACATTAGCTGGTAATAGTTGCAAATCAGGTAAATCTGCTGACTGACACACATTTTGGGCAACACAAAGGGGCAAAGAGGACAGCGAACAATGTTCAGGATGAATCGGAGATTTAAATTGCAACTCGTGGTGATACACTGCAGTTACAATTCTGTTACTCAGACACAGCTTTGACACATAGTCACAATTATGTCAGTAGGAAGTTGCTCCTCCATCCAGGCTTCCCATGGCAGACTTAGGGCCAAACATTGTCAGCCTCTTCAAAGTACTGTTTGAAAAGTCTTCAAATCTCCTTTCCTCCCCCCAACCCCCCAATACATCTTTAAAGGTAAGATCTGCAATGGGAGAGTTTGCTTTATCACGGTAAGCAAGCTCCAACATTCAAAACTCAATCATTAGGCAAGGCGAGGAACAACGTTAATCACCACTGAGTAAATTCCAAGTAAATAACACCCTGCTAAATTGGTTTCAAGGCTTCCTACCTAGCAAAGCTTTAATGTACAATAAAAGCTAACATGACTGAAAAGTTTAATTTACTTTCTAACAGTGAGAAAGATATAGAATAGCTCTTTTCTGACCCTGCCAGTTACTTGGGCAATAAGCACATGAGATCAAGTCAGCTTCTAGTGCTGGTACAGATACACATCCCTGTTTTCCTTTCAATCCACTCAGTTTTCACTCTGTAAAACCATCCAAGCCACTTTCACCACCTTCATTTATTTTCTCCCTCCCACCCTAGGCATCTTTTCCTTCTATTAATATTCCTCTCACATGCACCTCAAAATTTTAACTCCATTCCTCCCAAACCCCATTCTAAAATACTCCCCACATTAATTTCTCAGACACTCCTCCCCCCTTCTCCGCTCCCCGTATATCTGTTTTCACAGGAGCCTTTCAGCACGGACAGCCCCGCTCCGCTGGTGTGAGAGTGTCCCCTCTCCCACCCTAACAAAGCCCAGTATCGCTGCACACCTCTGCTCACGCGGTCCTGCTCTCTCCCCATGCACAGGCCCTCGCCCCGGCGGTCACTTAACCCATGCCCATGACCCCATCTCCACGAACACCCTTCTCCGCTATCACATTCACCACTTAGAAGACACCCCACACTGCAGGCCCCTCATCCAGGCAGCCCTGCCCGGTCCGCCTCTCACAGCCACCCCTCAGCCCTGCTAGTTCATCCTTAATACTGTAACTTAAGCTAGAACCTGGTGGCTTGGAGGCTGCTTCAGCCCAAGTCATGGGGGCANGCCATTCTCGGGGCCCCGCTCCGGCAGCGGGAGAGGGGGCGGCCCGAAAGGAAATGTCACCTGCGTCGCTTCCCCTGCGCCGCTTCCTCTCCGCTGCTCGTTTACTCCCGCGAAAGCCAACCCCTTTCCTCTCACCCACCAACCTGGACCGTGCTAATTGGCCACCGCCCCCGCTGCCTGCCGGGAAATGTAGTGTAGGGCCCAGCGGCGCCCGCCCCGGCCGCGAGGGGCACGCTGGGAGGTGCAGTTCCTCCCCGCGGGCTGCCTGGGACGTGTAGTTTCCAGGGGAGGCTGCCGGGGGCGGGTTACGCTTGCCGAGCAGCGAAGCGGAGAGCGCCTCAGGCGAAGCGGCCATTTTGGGCCCTTTAGGCTGGGGCACGCAGGCAGCTTTCAGCACCTTACCCCAGTGTGGGCTCATGTTCAGGGGTACTCAACAGAAATGACGTCTCCACGTAAATAAATGCTTCCCAATTCCTGCTTTATCAGGTGTGCACTGTGTCTCTCCTGTCCTCAACGACCTGCACACTTCCCAAAGGGCTGAGTGGTGATACAGTCCCGAATCTCCTAGAAGCTGCCTGCACAGCAGGCACCATGGCAACAGCTGGAAAACTGGCAGGAAATCATAGAATCATAGCACAGAGTCAAAGAGTACCAGGTTGGAAGGGACCTCAAGGATCATCGGGTGCAATCTTTCTTGTAAGAAACACAGCCTGGGTAAGGTGGACTAGCAACCTGTCTGGCTGAACTGTACAAGTGCCCAATACTGGGGACTCCACCACTTCCTTGGGGAGGTTATTGCAATGCCTTATTGTTCTTGTTACGGGGAAAAAATAATCTGGGCAGGGGCAAGGGAAGACAACACCTGGTCCTATCCTAATGCTGAAGGATACATTTAGGACAAAGCAGTGTCAGGATGCAAAACCCAGAGATTTGCAAGGATAAACTGACCTTTAATGAAGAAAAGCAATGTATAAGCACTTAATTAGTCTGAAAGCTTGTCACACCTTTAGAATTTTCCAGTGTTTGCAATGCCCAGCACAGTGCAGCCACTCGAGATCAGCCGTATGCAGAGAGCAGCTGAGAGACTCCAGCAGACTGTGGACCATGTTGTTGCCAGTGACCTTCAGTTTCACAAAGTACTTTTCTCTCTCCACCCCAGAGATGAAGTGGCTGATAGTCACCAGTGTTTCCAGTTTTCTGGCCTCATTCTGGGCAACTGAGTCGTTATCAGAAGTTTGTTGTGGAAGGGTCATTTTGTTTTTTATGTTGCTGTTCTTTTCCTTCTTTGTGCAATGCAGTTAATGAAAGGATAATTAGCGAATAAAGATGGCACCAAGCTGTGTGGCACAGTCGACTTGCTAGAGGGCAGGGATCCATCCAGAGGGACCTGCACAGGCTGCACAGGTGTGCCCAGGCCAACTTCAGGACATTCAACAAGGCCAAGTGCAAGGTCCTGAACCTGGGTAGGCACAATGTCAAGCACAATTCCAGGCTGGGTGGGGAATGGCTGAGAGCAGCCTTGAAGAAAAGGCCCTGGGGGTCTGGGGTGATGAAAAGCTCCAGATGAGGCTGCACTGTGAGTGCAGCCCAGACAGCAAGTGTGTGCTGGGCTGCAGCAAGAGCAGTGTGGGCAGCAGGGCAAGGAATGGGATTCTGCCCCTTTGCTCTGCTCTCCTCAGACCCCACCTGCAGTCCTGTGTGCAGTTCTGGAGCCTCCAACACAAGAAGGACATGGAAATGTTGGAGCAGGTCCAGAGGAGGCCACAAAGATGCTGAGAGGGCTGCAGCAGCTCTGCTGTGAGGACAAGCTGAGAGAGTTGGGGCTGTGCAGCCTGGAGAAGAGAAGGCTTCCGGGAGACCTTGGAGTGGGCTTCCAGTATCTGAAGGGGGCCACCAGGAATGCTGTGGAGGCTTGCTATTGGCAAGGTTTTGTAATGCCAGGACAAGGGGCAATGGGTTTGAAGTGGCAGAGGGGAGATTGAAAGTGGCTGTAAGGAGGAAGTTCTTTGGAGTGAGGGTGGTGAGACACTGGCACAGGTTGCCCAGGGAGGTTGTGGAGCACAGAATCACAAAACGTGATCAAAGATCACATTGGGTGATTCTGTGCTCCACAGCCTCCCTGAAGGTGTTCAGGAGCAGGTTGGACAAGGCCTTGAATGACCTGTACTAGTGGGAGGTGTCCCTGCCTATGGCAGGGGGTTGGAACTGGATGATCTTTGATGTCCCTTCCAACCTAACCATTCTATCATTCTATGAATAATGGAAGCATTCCAAATTCCAGTATACTTTTCTGGTTTTAATCAAAAATGGGTTTAATAAAATTTTGCAGCTTTTAGCAAGGTTAAAAAAAAAATAAAAGGCAAATGAAACCAATTAAAATAATATTTTTTAAATACCTTTTTCTTTAAGTCTCAGAAATACTAGCATGGGAACATTACCAATGCTCTAAAGCAGATGAATTGAAAGGCAGGCATAGTACCACTCACCCAACTGCTCTTAGGTGGTTTTGCTTTCACTTGCAAGGCACAGCTCTTCCCTAGTCTAGCAATTATCAGTGGTGTCCAGACTTCTGTCGATAATAACACCACACAACACAGGAATGATAGAGACTCTGATGAAGGAGGTGTAAAAGAAAATAGAACTTCACGTCTGCAAATCGATTCTGCAGTTTTCCAATTTCCCCATTCAGCAATGGCATGGCCTGTGAAATTGTCCCTAGAAATATAAAATGAAGGAAAGGAGAATACCTCCAGTCGTACCTTTTAGCAAATGACATTGCCTGATACAGTTCATTTCCTTTGGTGTGGACTGGGCTGGCCTGGATTAGTGTTCAAAATGCAGAAGTGAAATGGAGAACCTTTCTTTTTAATATAGATATTGCATTGAAGCTGTACTTTGGAGACCAAGCTTTTCTTCAGATAGCTTACCTTTGTAAGCTGCTGCTTTTTTTTTTTTTTTTTTGAGAAGCAAATAAATTGTCATACAAATGGGTTTAAATATTCTTTAAGAGGCATTGCTGTCAGCAATTCTCTTCATCCAAAGTCTTTCTCAGGTGTGATATGCCCTCACCTGCTCCCCTCTCTGGAAACATGTATTAGCACTCCCTGATGCTCCAGTGGAAGCACAGGAACCTGGCTTTTTCACCCAGCCCTCTATTGTCTTTCCTGGATCTCTCAGGAAGCATATTGCTTGTGCAAGTTGCCCTAAAGTCTGTGGCAGTCACCTCGTGTTAAAGCTAGGTATAATAATAAATGGCATTTGTATTACACACAAATTTTAGACCCGATGTTTTCAGAAATTACAAGATTCTTTGTGAGCTTCAGCTCCTTTTTCTTCTACCACATCATTTTCTTTCTCCCTTCAGTTGTTTTACCTGGGAAGCAATGCAAGCACAGTATTTGAGTGTAGACCTAGAAGGTTGAATATTGGGTTCTTGGCTTGGTCCTGACACTAATTTACTGCATGCTGTTGGTCAAATAATCTGATGTCATGGATTTTTGCTTCCAGAAGACAGTGGGGAGCTGTGAAGCCCTTAGAGATATATTGATGTAAATTCCTTTATCAATATTGTCATTTTTGTACGACGTCTTGGGGGGTTATGATGATTCAATTATTGATTTTTTGAGGGAGGTTTTTTGTTTGGATTTGTGGTTTTGTTTGTTTCATTTTGGATTTGGTTTTAGCTATGTACTGAAACTGATGATACCATTTTAAGATTTTGTAAGGATCCAAAATGCGCTGGTTATTGAGGGTGAGTCTTTAACTTATGCTTTCATGTCACACCTAATTTTTCATCCTGCAAATACAGATTGAAAACATACAGCTGAAAACACTTCATGAGGAAAGTGTGGGTTGTTTTTTTTTTTCCATTTGATATTCTAAAGGCTTAAAAATCAAAATTAAATACTATTATTTGGAAAGGAATGCAGAGTCCATGTCTGTCCTTTGTAAGTGATTAGAAATGCTGCCCCCCTTATGAACTCAGAACTGGCACTGTTTCTTCTGAAATTCTTGCCTTAGGAATAAAGAATTTCTTTGTCGTGAGCCCAAGCAAGAAAAGAAAGGAAGGAAAAAGTTTCAGGAGAAAGTGAACAAAGTACATACTTTTTCAGATAGTTGAGAACTTAGAAGATACCAGGAAAAAAAAAAAAAAAAAAAATTTTGGACAAAAGTGTGAAGTTACTAAAAACTTTTCCCTTCATTACATCTATAGAACAAGTTAATTAGAAACCTCTAGTTCGTCTACCTGCAGAAGAGGGGGCAAGAGCATGTATCTTTGCAAACTTGGTTTGATTCATGTGGTAAGGAGCTACCCAAATCATTCCCAGTGCTCCTGCTACATAAGAGATGAAAGGGGCCGACAGGAAGGCTGGGGAGGGACTATTGACAAGGTCTTGCAATGACAGGACAAGGGGCAATGGGTTTGAAGTGGCAGAGGGGAGATTTAGACTGGCTGTTAGGAGGAAGTTGTTTGCAGTGAGGGTGGTGAGACACTGGCACAGGTTGCCCAGGGAGATTGTGGCTGCGCCCTCCCTGAAGGTGTTCAAGGCCAGGTTGGACGAGGCCTTGAGCGACCTATACTAGTGGGAGGTGTCCTTGCCTATGGCAGGGGGTTGGAACTAGATGATCTTTGAGGTCCCTTCAAACCCTGCCATTCTATGATTCTATGATGCACAAAGCACTTTTGGACGATCCAGCTCTTCTTCAGGTAAAACTTTTCATGTTCTGTCCTGCCAGCAAAACAAAGATATTAAAAGAGAGTGGGCCAAAACTTGAAGAAAACTAGAAATAAGGGGTTTGTTCATGCAGCTTTAAAAGGGAACAATTTATAATGCACATGAATATTGCCATTTTCATTTGGTATGCTGTGTGCAGTTTAAAATTGTAGGAAGAGGTCACTGCAGCTGCTTTTCTTTTTCTTGGCTTTTCCCTGTGTGATGTTTTTTCAATGAAATCTGGAGGGCACCATGAAAGGAAGGGCCAACCTACTCCTGTGCAGTCCAAACGAGAGGAAGGTCTGCAGAAGCTTGTTTCTTAATTTTTCAGAGCAGTTCTTCATGAGAGGAGATCTTATTAATGTC
>VWYK01067802.1:0-17877 GCA_013399775.1 Semnornis frantzii
ACTGCATCCTTCTTTTCTATCACAAAGTTCATACGGCAATTTTATTTAGTTACCATGTAAAAATCTTTACTCAAACACTTATAAAAATGAACACTAATTTTAATATCTCACTTAAATCTATTGGTTCCTAAAATTCTGTGTAAGGCAATGTATCCACTGAAAGGTCAGGCTAGGAAAAACTGTTACAGTGCAATACAATCAGTCATTTCTCTTTAGGTGAGTTACTAATCGTGGTACAAAAGGATCAAGTTGAAAATAATACATGATAAATAATATATGATACATTTAAGGGCAATTATCCTTTTCATCCAAGCACTACTAAAAAAATTAAGCAGGACAGAAGACAGGAGATTTTTCAGTTAAAACAGAAGATGCCCAAAGCTTTTCTAAGGAAGCTGTATTACTGCATATATAAAGAATCTCAAAGTCTGCATTACAAAACTCGAAAAGGACTCTTCTAATCTCATTTGGTACCAACAAAACCAGAAGAGCTTCAGAGAATGACAAGACACAGCCAATTTCATACAAAGCAAAGGATAGTACATGAAAAATAAGAAAATGTGCTACTTTAAGAAGGGAAAACAGCTTTTTAAAATGGAGTAGATTGCTGAATTCCCTCAAAGAGTTGTAAATGGTGACCTCTGCACATAGTGATTCATCCTAGGCACGGTAAAGAGGGAAAGGTATGTAGACATGTCCAGCACCACACATTTACCTTCTTCTGAACTGTTCACCAAGACAGGACTCTTGATGGCAGCAGTATCTCCTTTTCATAAACTCCTTTTGGCTGTGGTTCCAATTGAGTCATTCATAAGGTTGCTATCTTCCTAAAGGCCTCAGCGGCTGGCTCACAGCTTTCTACCTGACTCACTGAAACCCTTGAAAGTATTACGAAAGCAACAGACTGTTCACTCCACTGCTTTTCGGATATAAAACTCTGAATGAGAAAATAAATCTATTTCCTTTTAAACAATTCTCAAACAGCCATTGCATATCTTTCTACAGATTGCTGTATCATGAACTGTATCTGCAGTCAGTAAAGTTGCCCAAGTAGTTTTGAGTGTGGGCGTGCTCACAGGCCTACTGTATGAGCAAAATCACCATAGCAGTTACAGCTCCTAGAAGTACTACCTTAAGGCATTTAAAGATAAATCTAGTTTTGGTGGTACAGAAATTTAACAGCACATGTCAACATCGCAGCAATCCAGAGTATACAAAACCGGATAGAATCAAGCTTAGCACCTCAGAGGACAGTCCTTCAGTCAATAAACTGGGTCAGTTTGGAATCTATATCTACAAACTCAGCATTGCTGAGTAACAACATAGCTGATAGAGGTCTTCAAAATAGTACTGTTACGAACACTGAAAGGTTCTTTTCAGAATAAAGATACTTCGTAACAATTCCTCGACAACTATGACAGATAGCAGCTTTTCAGGATGAACTTATAACCTACATCTCAAACAAAGAAGATTTAGATGTTAGAGTACCATACTTACTTGTCAGATTTTTACCTTTTTTTTTTTTTTGGCTTTTGCCACAGCAAACAAAAATTTGGACATTAATCAGTCACCTTTGCTCTGGCTATTCAAAATATAACGGTGCACTTGGTACAGTGGGCAATATTTGGAATTAAATTTGTTTCATGCCAACCAAGTTAATTTATAACCCAGAGTAACCTCATTCCAAATTCTAAAAAGACCACCAGCATTAGACAGAACAAAGTCAGAGATTCATAACGCAGGAATTCCAAGCAGCCATAGTACATTAGTAGAGCCTTCCACACACAAGGACTTGCAGCTTCAAAGAAACAGCTTACAAAAGCTGAACTGCTCCTATTCATTCTCTTGGTTCCATCTGGATGCGGCATAAAGGCAACAGTGAACAGAAACTCCTACCGAGTTGAAGAGACTGGAAATACGTAGGTGCTAAGAGGGGATGTGAGATAACTAGGCAATGGGGACCTTGTTCCTCAGCCAGGCAGTAATAAAATCAAGAAAGATGCAAAAGACAACTCACAAATCAAATTGTAACAGTCCTGAAAGCAGGTATTCTAAAGGAATTGAGTCTGAAGAGAAAAATCAGAGCAGAAGCTAAAACCTGAGATAGGCTACAGTAATTTTCTGTGAATTTGTTTTAAAGAGGTTCTCAAGGGGGCGAAAGACTCCAGAGAGCTGTCTCAGTTTAAAAAGTACTAAAAGGCACTGAAAGAGTCCATAGAGGGTAAGATAACGCGGGATGTTAACTGTTGCTAAAATTGTTGCTTGCTTCACTTCTCCCTGTAAATAAATGTTAAAATGTGGGAAAGGCAGATGGGAATTAGCCATCGGTAAGAAACTCAAGATGGAAGCTCAAGTCACCCCTCCTGCAGCTTATGTCATCATTGCAGGCACCTACCTCTCGCAGGCAAAGGTCCATTTGCCACCCATCCTCACTTGCTGCAATGGCATTCTTTCAAGATGACACCACCACTCTGCTCCCCAAACATAAATCAGTGCACTACACTCCTGCTGCCTACAAGGTCCACACAGCAAATGGAAGTTGCTCAAAGGCAGTGGTCACTCCAGGAAAAGGCTTTCTCCTTAGCACACAGAACATGCCTTTTTGCATAGCTACAAGCCTGCCTAGGCAGGCTTCACTTTACTCATGATGCCATCACCACAAGCTCTTACCTCCCACATCTCACCGCAATTTCGTGCCACATTTAGATAAGGTTCTTCCCAGCATATCCACATCCCTTTGAGAAGGCTACCCCTACCTCTTAGGACTACAAGCCTGCTCAAAGCATCTGAGCTGCCACCACACTAGAACAACCAGAAGTGCACTCGCATTCACACTTGGACAACTCTTTTACAATGGTTCTTTATCGCAAAGCAATTTAAACACAATTGAACATGAAGTATTTTCCTTGTGAACACCACTGACAGTGCATGCTCTGGATCCCTTCCTCCCCCTAAGAGATCTACTGTCCCCAGGGAAAGATTTCACCCTTAACAGGGTCCCTTGTTGAGCTTCCACAAACACTACTCCCTTTGCTCCTCAGTGCCAGTGTTGACACACATTCCTGCCACCTATGTCAGCTTCATAAAACATGGATGGTACATATAGGCTTTTGCCCTGCCTGGGGTGACCACCCACCCCTCCAAAGGGCCATTTTCCACAGAATTACAAACGTGCTTAAACATAACGCACAGGTAAGGATCCTCTGCCTAACAAGACCTCTCTTGGAAGACAAGCCTACCCAAATATGAGGCATTCAGCTCACGAAATCAGTACTGTACTCTTGCCACCCCCACCACCCTCACACCATATGGAAGCTGCACACATGCATGTGCAAGTTTTACAGAAGGCTGCCCTACCCCAAACAACTCCCAACAAGACTGCAAGCTTTCCTTCATGTCTCAGTCTGTGAACTGCTGCTACTGCATCACACTTCACCTTGCCCTGTTCAAAGGGACCTGCTCCTTCTGGGCAAATACCCACCTCCCCCAGTCCCTATTCTGAAGGCTGCAAGCCCACCTAAATGCCTCTCATGTAAGACACTTTACTAGTTAACATCATCACCATTACATGCTCCTGCAAGCTCTGCTGCCCTCACAATCCTTGGAAGCCTCACACAGGCACTTACCTCTCCTCAGGGAGGCTAATCTTTTCTGCAGTGGCAACTTTCACATTACAAGCCTATACAAACCCTACTTAGTTCACAAACTTCATCACAGCCAAACTTCTGCCACTTCCACAAATGGCAGCAATACAGGCTCCTGTCCCCTCACCACTAAGTCTCCAATTCCTACAACAAGTGCCTTCTGCTGACATGAGATCACTCAAATATGAGACTTTCAGCCTGAAAATATAATTGCATGCTCTTGCTCACCCTATTACTCACAGCACATGGAAGGCACACAGGCAGCTGCTCTTCTTGGACAATGCTTTCTCCATCTCACAAGCAGTTTGTATCTTGGGAGACTAAGCTCATCCAAATGCTTTTCAAACCTGAGGAACTCCACTTGGAACTACCATGATAGCCTCTGCTGCAGAGCAGTCCCTCTCTGCAATGGAAGGTATTATATTAGTGTGCATCTTTGCTGTGCAAAACTTTCCCACCATCTTCCAGCAAGTACTTTCTCCAGAAAACCACAAGTCTGCTTTAAGTAGGAGACCTCACCCTCTGAATTCTACTGCAGCCACACTTGTACAGTGGAACCGGAAGCTGCTCACAAGCATGTGACACTCTTGGGCAAGGCTGCACTCCTCATTATTAGCTCATTTCTCAGAAGAGTGCAAGCCTGCCCAAAAATTAGTCCCTTACCTTATGAATACCACCATGTAGTCTTTCCATCTGCAACTCCCACACAAGCATCTGTCAGTCCTTAAGAAGGATTCTCCCCTGCCCCCACTGCACATGACTTTTCTCTAGACTGTAAATTCCCCTCAGGCTTTTAAGCTCATAAATGTAGGCCATGAGCCCTTCTGGACAAAAGAGATTTAGACACTCCTGCCACATCCACAGCAAACTGCATATTAGGCATCTGTTTCTGTCCAACAAGACACTGTGCCACTCCAAATTGCTTTTCAGCAGATCATATACCCCCCTAGACTTGAGGCATTTAATTCAGATTAAGCTTGCACTTTCCACAGCACACAGAAGCTGTGCACAGATGTGCGCCACTGCTTCCAGAGATTAGCCCCCCATCTTCCCTTCCACAACCCAAAGACTTTATAAGCTGCTGTCAGCACTGCATGCTCTTGCCTCGTGCATTACCCTCATACACACACCACTCCAAGACAAGGCTCCTTTCTCCATTCCTTTTGTTATGGCCATAACTCCACAGTTTTACTTCAGCTGTGAACTCAGCATGACCATCTTGCCAACGACATAGCCAATTCAGGTCACACAGAAGTTTCTAACCTAGGCAACATCTTCCATCCTTAGAGTTCCCTACTCCCTTAACACATGCCCACACTAATGTCTCCCAACAAAAGGACCTTAGCTCAAGAACATAACCTTTGCATCAGACTGTTTCTGCCAGCGACACTCACCAGGTGTCTTACCATCCCTGGGGAGGGCTCCTCCATACTGCAGGATTTTTCTTGCGAGGATCCTAGCTGCCAAGACATCTCTCAAACACAATGCATGCTATTTCTCAAAAAGAATCCCACTTCCTCTAGCCCACCACCTCTACAACATACAGGAGATGCCCACACGTATCTGTCCCTTCATAAGGAGACCTCCCCTTATACTACTGTGCTGGTTTGAGGCTAATTGGAATATTTTAATGAAAAAAAAATAGATTATAGGCTGTGAAAAGAAAACAATGGTGGTGTCTACTTCACTCATAGGCTTGCTGAGATATATAAAAACAAGGACACAAACACAGGTAACACAGAAAGTCTCTCTGGGAGTCAGTGTGTCTTCTGGCTTTCTGCTGTATAACCCAACTAATCATTCTGCTTCTAACCTCCCTTGCTGATCTTCCAAACTCACCTTGCACATAAGGCAGACCCTGGGATAAGGTAGATGGGTGGAAAGAAGGTAGAAAGGTCCTCCTGGGGACTCCGATTTCTGGGAGGGCTGTTGTGTTTCTGTATTACTTTTAACTTGTACATTTCTGTAAGTATTCCTGTATATTGTGTATATATCTGATTGTACATTGTGCTAAGCTGAAAATATAGCTTCATTCCTTAACTTCCAGCCAGCTGAGTCTAGTCTGGGTGATTTCCATGGCGGGGCGGGGGGGAGGTGGGTGTGCAGGTAACACCAAACCATCATAACTACCTCCCATCTGGTCTCTTCCGTAAGTCCAACTGCAGGCTTCACAAGCAACAGAGGCGAAGCTCTAAGGCGAAACACCCAAAAAGCTCCCCTCCACAAGTTGCCTTTTTGCATTATTAGAAGACCTCCTGAAACATGCTCAGGACCCATCACACCTTAGCAAGCAGAATCAAACACACATACACACACACAAACACACACATACACACACACACGCCAACCAGCACTCCCAAGGACAGCTCTTGTAGAGTGACAAGCCCACTCCAAGAGCTCCCAACATAAGCAGTTTTGCTTATGCATATCATTCCTGATGCACACTCTCCCTACCAGCACCACTCTTGAAGTCACTTACCATTTCTGTGAAGCCTTCTCATGCTTTGAAGTGCTTTCCAGAGGCCTGCTTCTGCCCTGCCATTATGGCTGACCTGGGCCTCTCTGCCTTCTGGTGGGCTTCCACACAGCCACCCAAGCCTCGTGGAGCTTCTGATGGTATGTCAGTTGGTTTTCATTGTGTGTGGGGGGTTATGTTTAGCAAAGTACGGCAATACTAGGCATAGGGGTCTGTGGTGCTAAAAACAGTTTGGATTGGATGAAAAGGCAGACCAACTTTTTCTGGTGAAAAAAACAGCCATGGTTATCAGGTAATTCTTACAGTTACCTTAGTCTTACAGCCCTATTGTCCCAGGATGGGAACTGTAGGGTTAAAGAGTTCTCTAGGGACTAGAAGGTTGTTATTCAATCCCATAGTTCTGCTATCTCTTCACAAGCTCAGGGCCAGGCCAGCTCCTTCTCCTTTCCTCCCCCTCCAGCCTTGTGTCGGGCAGAAGCTGCTTTATCGGGCCAGATGTGTAAGGATAGGCCTGGTTTGGGGGCTCCAGAGGCTGTGTTTAGGCCTCTTGGATGGCAGAGGCATGGTGGGAGGAGGATTGGAGCACTGGGAATTATAGATTTAGTTTTGAGTTGGGAGGAAAGTCAAGGGGGTTCGCTTATGGATTTTGTATCTGCCTTGTAATGTCTGTCTATAACTCTCCAAATATAATTCTGTTTTTCTCCAATCTGTTTGAGAGCTTCATTCTATCAGCTCTTTAAACCCACGACACCTATGAATGTGGCTCTAATCTAATTTAAAATCACAATTAAAACTCCTGACTGTTGGCTTAAATGGGCAGCTGTTTTCAGTCGTGTGTTTTTTCATATTTGATTCCCAGTTTTAATGCCCAAATTGTTGAAGGACTTGAGGAACAGCTTGTTAATGAAAAACAGTTATGCAGGACTGTTTTGTTGTTTTATTCAGTTTGTGCCATTATGAAAGAATGGTAGCTAAAAAAAAAAAAAGAACAACAAAAAAGCCCCAAGAAAACAAACAACCCCCCAACAATAAAACCCCCACAAAACACAAACAAAAAATTTTAAAAACACCCCTCAAACACCACCCCCCCCCCAAACCAAACCAAACCAAACCAAACCAAACCAAACCAAGAAGCAATGCAACTGTTTTTTCTCATTTCTTCTTGGGCTGCTGCTGATTAATTCTTGATGTTTCACATCTCCACCTTAAAAACTTTTAGTGTGGGACTAAGAACCTGAAAGAGAAATGAGTAGCTCCCTGATACTTGTTATTAAGCTGTTGTTTTACTAGGTAACAGCCATAAAGTAGCAATAACAAGAAATAGAAAGCCTTGTTTTGGAGAGTATTTTATGTTCATAGAACGTTTCTAACCCTACTTTACTTTATAGCTTGTTTCATTCTGTCAAGTTTTTAACTGTTTCTTCAGAAGTCATGTGCCAAGGCTAAAGCACTGGCTTCTGTCAGAACATTATTTCCTAACCTTTTATGATTTTCTTAAATGTTTGAATCCAGTATTGATATGAGAGGCTAAGCTTACAAGAAACAAATATAGAGAGAGATAACATGCAGCTATAGCTTGAGATACAGAGCCACACCAATTTCAACAATCTAGCTCTATCCTTTACCTTCTGCAAAATGAATGAAGCTAGCTTTAAAGATATCTTTAAGAAGTCAAATATCTTATCCTCTAAAGAATTCTGATTTCTTAGTGAGAACTTAATGAGTGTTGCTTATTGTTAAAATAGAGCACCTGTTCTGCTTTACCCTAAAGGAGGGCATTTAACTCAGCAGTATTTGTTCCTTATGGAAATGAGTTTAGCTGTTTGCTGCAGTATCTGCCTGATACACAGAGGTTGCAGAGCAGTAACGCTTATGAAAGCTTCTTTTCAAATCTGTAAAAACCCTGTTTTCCAATCTATAAACCACAAAAACAGTGGACCTTGTGGCTGAATGGTGGGTGTGATTAAAGTTGTAACTTTAAATGTTGCTAAAAGTGAATTCTGTGGTGTGAATGAGGTAAGCTTGTTTCTGCCCAGTTTCCTCTTATTACCTGAATTTTTTCAAGTTATGCAGCTGTATGACATTTATCTTTGGTTTCTTTTAACTACCCCTTCCTAATTAGGGTGTTGATGAGCTTGAATAGAGTCTATTTTTTCCTTAAAAGGAGAAAAATCTTATGAATGAAAAGCTTTTTTTAAAAAAATGTTCTTGCCCTGGTAATTTATCACCTAATTAACTTTCAAATGCTTTATGGAAGTCAATCACTGAGAAATTATTTATGTGCATTTTCATTTCAGTGCTGAATTGAATTAGTGATAAAAGCTTTAAGCTGAGTTGAAAATATCATGGAGATGTCTTTTTTTTATTATTATTTTTTTAAACAAGCACAGCTTGTACATTTACTACTGAGGACAATAACTATTTCTGTACCTCTTCAAGACTTTTTCCAAGCCTTTTATTGCTGTCATAATATTGGATTAAAGACAGCAGAGTCAAATAAAGTACCACTAATTTTATGCTCACCAAAATACAGTAACTCAAATACTGAAGTAAAACATGCTTTATAGAACAAGACTAGGCTTCACACTAGCAAGAACTTAGTATAGATCAACTCACTACAATCTGTTAATAAATAGACAAAGTTGTATCAAGAAATAGAGTTGATGTGATCCTGCATAAAGCATCTGTAGACAGTTTGGTTTTGCCACTATGAACTAGTTGTATCAATTCTGTTTAAAAACTAGCTGATTTTTTCTACTAAAGTGCTTTGTGCCTGTGGCTATTGAGTAGTTAAGAAAATGTTTTGTACATCTGTGGTGCTTGTAACAAAACTGAGGGAAAACTACCCAAGCACTAGTTTGCATGTTAATGAAATGCTCTTAAGGTAGAAATTAGCCATCGAGATTGATCCAGACATAACTCCTCTGCTTAGTGCTGCTGGGCAAGGTGGAAAAGTTAGTGTTGTCCATTTATTATCAAGTATCTAAGTCCTGGTGGAATGGACAGTGAAGTTGTTTGCATGGTCTTATTGGCACAAAGATAGAAGTGAGGTTGCTTTTCATGGCGAATGTATCAACTTTGGCAGAGATACAATACTTCAATTTCTGGGAAAGTCTTATATCTTTAATAGTTTTGAGGAAACAGCAAATTGTTTCAGTGCAGATTTTGAAGTGCAGTATATGTGTAAAAAATATCAAGCCAATCAAATACCAACAAGATGCCAAGCTAAACTAAAGTTACAACTACCTCTGCTACAAGAAATGTAAAAGAGACCTTTCAAAAACCAACAGATAAGTGAAAACCTTCTGTAGTAGCACTTAGAGTAGTTATTCTTAGATTTTTCTGGGTGTTAGTGGCTTAAATTAAGATCCTCTAGCTCTTCGCTGGGAATACTGATTCAGTCATTCTGCTGTAACAAAACTGCTTACTTGCCTGCTTTGCATTTCTTGGGGCTATAGCCCTGGAGTTACAAGTGCCTTGGTGCGATCCACAGGGAGAATTTGAGACAGCACGGGTTAAAACTACAACAATAAAATAGTGTGATAAGATAAACAGTTGATGTTAAGTCTTGAAATCTACCATGGTATCTGCTGGCAGGTAAAGACGGAAACTTTTGTGTCTCTTTCCTTCTTTTTAGCACACTGCTTTCATTTAAGCCCTTCTTTTGAAAATCACTTGTCTCCTAGAAACTTCCCATTTAAGATACTGTTGCAGAGAGAATAAATGGAAAAACATTCCTATTCTTAAGTTGGGAGAATCAGTTCCAAGTGAAAGAAATGCCACGTGTCTTTTGAACAAGCAAGACTGAGGGGAGAGCAAGTGTCAGGTGTAGTGCTTCTGCCTGGTGAGCTGAAAGTAGGGATACTTCTGAGGCAGTACACACCATTTTACATAACTTTTTATTCCAGGCTTTTTTCTCCTTTTTCCTCCCAGGGACAAGAACTTGCAAGACTCTGTCAGTTTTGAAGTAGGCAGTGATAATATTGGTGCTTTTTCTGCTCTACATAGCTGCTTCCCTTTTGCCATACAGTATTGAGCTCTGACTAATAATAAGTGATGTGATATAGTGAACAACTGAAAGCTTGCACAGTAAGGTTATTCAAACCAATGTACTATTGCCAATATAAACTCAAATGTATTTAATGCTATCGTAATTTCATAGCAGCCTTCCAGATTGGCTGGCAGATTCTGAAAGCCTTCTTTAGTGTGAGTTTGTAAAACCCTGGTATATTAGATTTTTTTAAATGGACGTTGTGCTGTTAAGTTTTTTTAATGGAAATTAAAGTCTTTCTCAGATTTGCTTTCTACAGTCTAGCCTTGTGTAGGCCCATATGTTGTACTTGAATGTGCTAAGGACAGTTGCCCAGACTGCAGAAAATGGCGGGATGTGAGCACCTCTCAAGTTTTTTCCTTAATCTAAAATTTTTTATTCATTCGTTTGAGTAGATTGCTGGGGATTGCTTTTTTGTGTGTGTTTGGGGTTTTTTTGTTTGTTTGTTTGTTTGTTTCTTGGTTTCAGGTTGTTTTTTTGGTTTTTTGGTTTTGTTTCCTTGAGGTTTTTTGACGTGTAGGATGCTAACACAGAACTCTGCTCAAGGCTTTGCTTTCCAGCAATACTGAAATATAATGCCTATGTATAATACCTACTTTAAGGCTGAGTGGATAATGTACAAAAGCACTGTTCTTAGTAGTAAGTTATATCCAGGAGCTGTTTAATTTTTTGAATGGTAGGTGCTATGAAAGTAATTGAAAACCCTTTAGAAGAGCTTGTCATTGAAGAACTACACAAGTCAGAATTTAGTAGCCTAATGGTATGGGAAAATGGTATGGAGAAGAGAAGGCTTTCAAGAGACCTTACAGTAGCCTTCCAGTATCTGAAGGGGGCCTACAGGAAGACTGGGAAGGGACTATTTACAAGGTCTTGTAATGACAGGACCAGGGGCAATGGTTTTAAACTGGAAGAGGGGAGATTTAAATTGGATATTAGGAGGAAGTTCTTTCCAGTGAGGATGGTGAGACACTGGCACAGGTTACCCAGGGAGGTTGTGGCTGCTCCCTCCCTGGAGGGGTTCAAGGCCAGGTTGGATGAGGCCTTAAATGACCTGTACTAGTGGGAGCTGTCCCTGCCTAAGGCAGGGGGTTGGAACTGGATGATCTTTGAGGTTCCTTCAAACCTAAAACATTCTATGATTCTAACATATTTGCGGGACTAAATTTGCAAGAGAAGACTGCAGCTGAGAAAGGAGGCAACTAATCCTCTGCTAACAAATACAGTGCAGATAGATATGTCCGTATTTTTTTGAAGCCCAAATGTGTCTTTCCCTCCAAGCCCTCATAATGCTCCAAGTCTGCAAGCAGAGCTAGTTCCTATACAGAACCAAGTCTACTGTAGGACTGATGCTTCAGATAGCAGCAGCATGTTGGTTCTGCTTTTAGCCCATTAACACTATAGATGGCATTTTTAAAGTGCCCTCCAGCATAAAATAGTGGAATGGTGAATATTACCTCATTTTTACTCTTAAGTATTTGTTATATTTACATGACCAATGATTGTTTCAACTCAGCACCCCGCTAACATAGAATAAATCTTACTTTAACTGGAAGCAATTTTTTTTTTAATAGTCAAAACCATTAGAATCATGACATTTGATACTGCCTTCTATCTTAAAAAGGACTTTCTAGTTCTATGGCTACACTGAAAACTCAAACCAGAGTTCATTTTAAAGGTGGTGCAAAGATTTATTTTGCATTATTACACTCCAGTTATTAACTTGACCTGTTTGGCAAAGGGAAATAGCTGATCTTTGGATTTAATTTTGGGACTTTTGTTTAATAGTGCACGAAAATTTTATTGTGACACATACCCTTCCTTGTTCCTACTATGCATTTGTTGTGACTTGAAAGGTGTTTCCCGTGTGCTTCCAGAATCCACAATGACTATTGGTTCCTCTTCACTTTTTTGGGCTGTCCTCCACGCTATTGCTCTAAAACAAACAGCTTTCTGTGGAACCTTTTAGTTGCCTTTTTTATAAGGCAGGTTAAACAAAAGTCACTGTTCTTGTTTAGGGGAACTTCATGAGGAAGACTCCCATAGATTGTCAAGAGTCACTTACCAATCAGCTTAGCCTATTTGCACACTGGTATATATCTGTACTGCCTAGAAAATAGCAGTGCTAAAGCTTCTAGCTTGAAAAGCATCTTAACTGGAGTAATGGAAAGTAGCAGTGGACTGACACGAATGTAGTAGCTCTTTTTATATTAAAGCTATTAGTACAGCTTTTATAGCTAAAGGTTGTCTTTTCTCTTGATGTTTGATCTCTCAAATGAATCTGTGAGTCTTTCTTCTGGTTCTGTAGATGCTAATGTTATCGGAGCTGTGCACTTTCGTTCAACTTCATGTACTTGCTTTGGCAATATAGCTTTTATCACTAGGGGAAATTCCACTTTGTATTCTGCACTGCAACTTTCTATACTGAATATGGAAGTGTATATATAATCTACCCAAACCAAACTTAGAATATTAATTCCAGTCCCCCTTCCTTCTGAGTGCTGATTGAATTTAACCTAAGTGAATTCTACCGATGTTAGGTTTCAGTTCAGTTACTTTTAACCTGCTAGACGGTTAGAATGTGTCCAGCTATTGTCTCTGCCCTGCAGTTGGACAAATGCAGCCAAAGTTGTAAATGGTTGATAGTCACCCTAACACAACCCTCTTTATATAGGAATGCACAAGGAAAACTTCAGTTATATAGACTTCTTTAAATATTTGAATGTGACTTGTAATTGAATAAAATGAGTTTTTTAATCTCAAAAATGCAAAGAAGTAATCAAATTGATCCCCAGGCACTTTGCATTCTCCAGTACAGCAAAGGTAGTAAATGTATTGAAGTTATTTGTAAATCGTACATTAGGAATAGGTGTTGGGTCATTTACTTGCAAAAAACGTTGAAGAATATCAAAGAGCCTCATTCTTACTTTCAAAACTGATCCTTACAAGCACAGAACTTGAGATATTAGGTGTTCCCACTGGGTAAATTGTCCATGTACCTTTAACCTTGATGTCAGGAATCCTTGAAAGGAATTTCCAAGCTGGTCGCAAACCAGAATTTGAGCATAGACATTGGAATTCAGGAAAGTGATTTTGGAAACCAGAGCTCAGCTGTTACTTGATCTTCAGCTCACCTTGGGAACAGGGATTTGTGAAAGAGGGGAAGGTTTAAAAAGGTCTATCATATAGCAGGAAAAAGGAATAGCACATAGCTCACAGTATATACTGTGAGAAAGCGCTGTAGCTTTGGCAAGTCTAATTGATGTTAGCACCAACTCACACCAAAAGCCAAACAGAATTCATAAATCGTTTCTCTGTCTGGAAGCTTGTTCTGGCACCTCTGCTCTGAAACCATGTTTAATGTTACTACCTAGTTAAGTTTCTAAATATCCAGTTGTCTCTCATAGGAAAAGGTGCATAAAGATGCCTTTGCAAGATGGCCTGCTGCTAAGAATTTGTCTAGCACATATAGGTTGAGGTTTGTTTCCCTCTGATTTGAGAAGTCTCTTAACTATGTTTCCCATTTCATTTGTGATTTTGTGCTCTAGCAGGATATAAGCTTTTAATAATGCTTTACTGAGCTGAAAACCTTTTCTCTGGTAGAAAACAGGATATCACTATAGGAATGGAGGCCTGGTTCCTACTCCACTTGTGTACCTCAACCAGTAGCTATTGTAGATGGTTTTATCATTGCTACTATGGCAAGATTGAGTACTTAAAAGATGTGCTAACAACTGTTGTGTGTATGAAGATGAGATTAAATGAATACTGACATTTGGATTTCACTTTGCACAGATGCCCAACAGCAATGTGTTGCAAGCATCAAAAGGCTTAGATTTTTTGGAGACTTGATTCAGAGCAGTCCCTGAGAAGTCTATATCAGAATACTTAAGATTTTTAATGGCAGAATTCTCATAATCTCTAAATAGCTACAATATGCTGACATATAGTCTTCACTGGTGAGCATTTGCTACGTACTGTGATATCAGGAGAATGGTCATCTTCATTGCCAAAGGATTCATACGAGTGCCTGTCAACATCAGGAAACACATTCTGGTTGCTCTCCCAAACTGAGAGTAGTAGGTACATGTTATGTGCATGCCATTGGTTACACTGTATTGGTAATTTTACCTAGACTTGTAAAATCTAAAATAGATGCAAGAATGCTATTCTTGTTTAAGTGATGCAGTTCATAATACCCGTCTAAGATGGATTAGGTAACCTTATTTAACTCTATCCTCTAGAGGTCTTTAATAACCTTAACATATCTGTCATTCCCATCTGTTTTAATTTAAGGCTGATTATGCTAACATGCCTTAAAACTGGTAAGCACCTGACTATTCAATATTGTTTTAAGCAGATACAGCTTACAGTATTTTCAGAATATAATCACAAAGCTTGCTATTGTGAAGCAGTTAATTTTATTAGCCTTGTCCTTGTTTAGTCTACATGTAAGCTTGGAAAGCTATTAACCTTTTTCAAGAAGCTTTTCTTGGTTTGGAATTTCCCCTCCCCCAAACCAGCTTTTACTAACCTGCTACTGTTCTTGTGACTGTCGGTTTTCTGAAAGTGTCCCCTGGGAAATAAGAGAACCCAGCTAAAGGGTAAGCCGGGAGCAGTGAGCTCAGCATCCATCCTGTCAGACTTGATGCTTCCCAACGAGTAACATATTTGATTTTTCTCCATTGTGCATGAAGGCAATACACATGTTGTAAATGCCTTATGTGGTAGTAAAGGCTACCATGCAGCTCAGAGAAGAAAAGTCAGCACAGCCATATTTAACTCTGCACAGTATTTGGCAAACAGTATGCCAATACTTCTGTACTGCAGCATTCTTATTTCAATATTTTGATATTTTCATTGGATATGAATTTCTCATCCAAATTGATAATTTACAGGGGCTGCTCTAGTATTGATGCACTGAGTTAAATTATGTCTGTCAAGGAAACACTTCTGTTATTTAAACTATCATTTTTTGTTAAATGGCTAACTTACATGTATTGCTGTCTTCCATTGGCTGTTTTAGCACTCAAGATTTAAAATAAAGATAGAAGAGATGACTAATCACAGAAGTCTCTTGTTTCTGCAGCTTCTATAGCTTGGGTTTGTGTATTAGTATGCAAATGTGTAACCAAAAGAATAAAAAAGAAACCACTGGTGGTGTGAAAAGGTTTATCATACTGCTGCTCTACATGAATGCATTTAAGGAATGGAGACAGGGAGACTGCAAACTGCAGACTAATGTCTGAAATGAATCACGATTGTGCAGTGTATTACAGTAATATAAATTAAAGTTCTGTGGAAGTGGACTGCATTAAACATGCTCAATGATAACATTGAGTAGGAGTGTGAGCACTGTCATAATATTGTTATTAAGAGTTATAATGAGCAAGCAGGTATTAGTGCTTTATTTCTGTTCATTACAGGGCAATTTAAAAGAAAATTCAGTGAGCTGAAGCTAAAGATACACAGAAATTTATTTGACCTGGAGCTCTAGAGAGTATTTTTTTTCTCTCAGTGAATATCATCTGTAGTCTTCAGCCTGTAGCATACATCAGCACAGACAAGTGTACTGCATTTAAATAATACAGTACTTCTAAATGAAGGCACTGGAGCTGTATTTTTTGTCTTGATAGAAACTATGGCAATTGTATTGCAGTGTCTGTAAATAAAATCTGATATATGGTTAATTAAGTTGAGTCAATTCACGTGTGTCACAGCAGGGGGCTGTGAGTAGTGGTAATACACAAACTGTGATGGCATGTTCTAAAATTATAGGGAAAAATCAGACTTCTGAGCTTTTCTAACTTGCATCATATTTCATTTTCTAAGTCCTGTTATGAAATGCAGGAATGAATTCGTTAACTGCTTGCTTTTAATAGTGCATGTGCATTATTCTCTCCAAAAGTATTTCCAGTATTGTGGTATGTTACCAATTTATATCTTTGCATATTAAACTAAAGACAGTCTTTTCAGGAAAGAAAAAAAAAAAAAAACTAGACTGATACATTTACCCAGAAAATTGTGTAATTGGTGCTCTTGAGATATACTTATCAATATTATCAATATTATCTAACAGATATTCAGGGTTCAGAGCATGTCACTCTCTAAGCAGTCATAGTTCTAGTAAGAAGGTAGGCTGTTCAGAATTCTGCATGTTTTTCTTGCTTGCTTAGCCCCTAAAATTCATTACTTGGATCTCTATATTTACACATACAGGATATCAGAGATTATAGTCAGTTCATCTTAAAATATACATAAAATCAATAAACCAAAATGCTTGCTGGAAAAGGAATACCAACAAGCCATTATCCAATCAACTTAAAAATAGTTAATTGGTGATCTTGGCTTACTTGTGGTAGCTATGATGTCTGAGATGAGGTACCAATACATGGTCTACAGAAATGAACAAAACAGCTACTTTATCTGGTAATTCTTCATATTTACTGGATTTTAGCTGCTTGAATAGCCAGGTATCAGATGCAACATTTCTATTAAATGCCTTATTTGAAAAATACATAGTCTTTAACTAATCTGTCCTGTTTCTAGTCAGCAGAAAGGATCATGTCAGGAGGCAACGATTAATCCTTAGACAACAGTGAAGGATCAATTGACATAATCAAATGCCTCAAGGCTCTCAAAAATACTCAATCACAGAATCATTATGGTTGGAAAAGACTTCTAAGATTAACAAGTCCAACTGTCAACCCAACAGTAGCGTGACCACTAAACTATGTCACAAAATGGCATGACTACATATTTTTTAACACACTTACGGGTGGTGACCCTACCTGCTCTCTGGGCAACTTCTTCCAATGCCTGACAATGTTGCCTCAGTTAAGACAAAGACAAATTTCTATATAACTTTCATTTTAATTTCTTCTGCTTGCTGTATAAAGAGGAAGTGTTTTTTTGTAGACATACATTTTGTGTATACTTAACTTGGATATTGAACACATACTCTCTTTCTGTTGAGACATGATTGCTTGCAAGTCTGACTGGTATGGCATACCAAATGTGCCAAGCTATTTTTGTATGAAGGTAGCACTTACAACTGTACTATAAAACCTTAAAAACTGGGCCCTGTGTTTCATGGCAACAGACATGGGGAAGCAGAGGTTTGTAGCTCTTGCCAGAAAGTCTGTGAAACACTTCAAATAGCTCACAAAAGTATGTGAATAATATTTATATAGACCTAAAGTTCTAGTGCTTTAGGGAGCCCTTTCATAAAATCCTGTTTGCATTTGGCACTAGTGACTATGTAGTGCTCTAAGTGTCAAACTACCATTTAGATTTCAGGGAAATAATATTCAAAATTATTTTATAGAATAAATATTAGGAATAATGTATGAATATTAATATCATTATCCACTGTACAGATGAACATTTAGATGTATCATAAAGAGTTGGACATAATAATCTGCAGATTATTCTATGCAACTGTGCCCTATTTAAGCTAAAGCCACAAAGCTTGCCAGTATTGGTCAGAGAATTATCTGTGTCTAGGGATTCTCGAAATATTTCTTAATTGTTAGATTGCTTGCTCTATTGGAGCAGTAAGTAGCGAATGAATGCTGTGTAACGGGATGGGGTAATTAATTACTGTGAGACGATATTTAAAAATATTAATATATAGTTTATTAATATTAAATATTCAGAACTCGCATCACCCCAATCACCATTTAATAATAATAACAGGCTCTTTGCAA
>VWYK01067812.1:0-30374 GCA_013399775.1 Semnornis frantzii
AATATGGATTCCTTTTATTGCTGTTCTTGGAGTGTAGTCATTTACATTCTGAAAAAGGTCTTTTCATGCTAGCCAAGCAATCTGTGATCATTTGGATTAGTTCTTCCAAAAGGGGATTCTCCCTTGCTTAAATCTTTGATTTCAGGATCATAAAATTGTACCCTGTGTAATTTTGTCTTCTTAAAGCTTTATAGTAGCTCTAACTCATGACCAGGAAAAAACCTCCAATTGCAGAACCCATTTCTACTGCTACCATTCAGAGATTTCTGTGGAAAGATGTGGTTTTTAATGTTTTCATCTGATGATGATCTGTCAGTGGAGCCATAGAGCCTTTCTGATACACAGGTGAATTCCCTGTGTTTTTGTTGAAGCTTTACATTGATTCTGGTTTTGTAAATGGTGAAGCTATATTCTCTGAAGATGCAATCTACTGCTTTTATTATGTAGGCTTTGGGTCACTTTGTTAAATTCTGTATGCCTTAATGCACTCCATAAGCAACCCATAATCTAAAAAGAATTGAGATGTATAATGTTGACTTATAATTCATGCATTCATTTATAGAGGGTACAATACACACATACTAGCAGTTTCCTCTGGGGCCTGTGAAGTGAAGTGAAAATTGTTTTGACTTATGTTCAGTATACTGTATAGAATAGTAATTTTCCAAAATACATCTTGATTGTCAGAGGAAGAGGTGAATTATTATCCGAAGTAGAAAGTAGGACAAGAAAACCTATGTCATGCCACAGTCATTAGTTCAATCAGAATATGAATAAAGAGGAGGGACCATGGAAGTGCTAACTTTGTCAGTTGTAAAGGAGAACAACCTCAAAACTGAGATTAATCTCATAGCTATTATTTAAATGTTATTAATATCTTCTTTTATCAAGTATTGTCAACTTTGAAGAGTGGTGGCTTACAAAATGAATTAAGGATGTTAATGGATGATTGACTGGAAATAGGAAAGAATAAAATTGTTATGTATTGAAATCATATTAATTTAGTTTTCAGATCTGTGGGGCTCATGGGAAAAGCAGATATGAGTCCTATGCTGGACTTTATATGGTGTTTTTCCTGGGCTTTCTAGCAAGGAAGATATTGATATTATACCCATATTTGATTCATCAGATATTGTAATTTTAAAAGTGCATTAGAGGAATGTGCATGACATGTTTACAGGAAGAATAAAGAGCAGTGCCATGGGAAAGACCTCTTGTAAATGCTTGGGGACTTTTTTTATTCCTGTGGAGGTTTTATGGCTTTGTTTTTAAAATTTATTTGAGTATGTTGAGTTTCCTCAGCCTGCTTAGTTTTGGGTTTTGTTTATTTGTTTGTTTTTTAAAATTTTGTAATTTCCCTTATGAAATGACTTTGTGTTCTTGGCCTTTTTTCCTGTCTTATTTAATTTTTTATACTTTTATTCTTGTCCCATCCTGGTTTTGTCTTTCCTTTCCGCTGTATCTATATTACCTTGACAAGCCTTTTTCTCTGTAACATCACCTCTCTGAGTTTGGGCATGATCTTTCTTTCCACTGTGTGGTATTTGTAACAGTTAGAAATTCTTAAGTAATTTCCAGCGTGATTCACACCTTATCCATCAATGCTAAATTCTGTGATTAGGATATGGCAGGGCCTTGCACTGTACCCAATGCAGGCAGCTGTCTGTTTTGTAGCTGAGGATCCTGGAGCAGAAATTTCATTCCTTCAGTCAGCAGGAGAGGCTAGTCAGAGCTGGGCTTGGCAGGCAACTCTCTCTTACTGAAGGATTAGTCTTCCTTCAGACCAAGCTGTGCCTTACACTCTGCTGCTCACAACAGAGGCTTAGTACAATTCCAACTGGCTCCTGGCAGCTTTAATAGGTAGCGTGCTGTGACACTAACAGCACTAGAAATTTCAGGATCCGTTGCAAGCTGCCTCCAAGAAGAAGAGTCCTTCTAGCCTTGCCTGGATACCTGGAAGAAAGTTTAAGTTATTTTTCCAGAGATTTCTTTGCCTGTTAACTATAGAACACTAGGACAAGGCCTCTGAACATGCTCAGAGTGAATTTTGGCATTTCTAGCAACTCTAAAGCAGGAGATCAACTGGACCCCAAAGGTCAGCTCTGAACTGAACAGTCTGGCTTGGGGAGGTTTTGGGACACCAACCTCCTCTTGTGTGTGCTCAAATGAACAAGCACTAATGCCACGGATTTCGGCCAGGTTTCCTACACTGCAACAGAGTGCAAAAGAATATATTTCAGTGCTTCAGAGATGTATCTCTGGGGAAGTTTGGTCCCAGTTTTGCCTCTCTTGCCATTATGTGGCATGTGAATGTAGCCACTGCAATGAGCAAGGTGATGATGTTTAAGACATAAGATCTCATTCTACACTTTTCAAAATGGTTTCTTTTGACTGTGGGCTTTTGTCCTGCTCGTGACAGCATTGGCAGCATGAGACTACCTGAATTAGATAATACTAGTGGATTAATTTTAAGGAGAATTTAGGGCAGTTTATGACTACTGTAATTTGGATGAATTTGGATTAATTTAGAGATCTGACTGTTTTTGTTTGAGCCCTGTCTGAGGCTGTCACTGTGCCCATGTCGATCAAGTGCATCTAGACTAAGATCAGAGCTCTGCTGGCTCACATCCAGCAAAGTCAGCTCTTCCAGTGCTGTAGCCTATGTGCTTCTGCCACTGGGGTAAGCATGATGGGAGTGAATGCAGATCATTCTGTACCAGTCAAAGTAGACATAGTCTATATGAGCTCTTGCTTGGTCCTTTTCAGATATATCTTCAGACTGGTCCACAAAACCTGTTCTTCTCTGAAGGTAGCATCTGTGTACATTCATTTTTGCATAAGGAAATAGTAGATGGTAAAAAACAATCATTTCTTAGCTGTAGATCCCTTAAAGTTGTGTGATTCAAACAACATAAAATCAGCCCCTGTTCCATGCAGTGAACAGTTCATGTTCAAGAAAGGCAGGGCACAGAAATTAGATAAAAAGGAACAAAGAGCACAAGCTGGCAGTGAGAAAGTACTAGTTAGCATGAGGAACAATGGTGTGATCTCCAGCTGAACCTACTATCTGTCCAAGTTCTATGGGCATCATCGTGGAGAAGAAGTTATAGGAGGTGTTAGAAGACTTTGCAGACTTTTACACTGATAGGCACTTCACAGAGGAGGAGAATTTTTGGTGGCTTAGCAGATTTTTATACTGAAATCCACTTGTGCGTGAAGAAGTCAGGAAAAATAAAAAGCTCCTCAAACCTGAGACAGCGCTGCACAAAAGCTACTTAGGAAGTTAAGAAATAGAGGGAAGTAAATCCCAGACATGGAGGGTTTCAAGAATTTACCATAAAAAGAATGTTGAACAGGGGAAGAACTGGATTTAAATAATCATCTGTCATCTGCCTCTGTCATAAGGAGGGCAGCAGGACAACAACCCTGCCAGAGATGCCTTGCAGGTATCCTGGGGGCTGTTTTGCGCTCTATGGCGTGACAGCAGAGGAGTGGGCAGATGGAGGATGGCTGTGTTTCTTCCCTCTCCTCCTCCTCTGTGCTCTCCACAGCAAAGGCTCAACAACCTAGACTCCGCTCCCACCCCAACTTTGCTTTTTTCACGCTACAGTGCCAATATGATGGTCCCACCACTTGGGTAGGCTATCTCAAGGTATTTTTCCACTGTTTGCAGCTCTGCTTCCAACAGCAGTTGTCAGACTTTCTCTTACCCCTTTCATGATCCCACATTCATCCTTGCAGAGTGGTGTGAAGTATCGTCAAGCAGAACAGCACTTTATACCCACTTTACCCAGATGTAGTGACTATGCAGAAGTCACTAAAGTCCACAAAAGCAGAGAACAAGTACACAGTGTTCTGAAAAGCAATTAGTCACTGTATATGAAATATCAGTGAAGCCTTTATGGGAGAAATTGCTAAATGAATCAGTCTTGAGAAAGTACACCCATTTAATCAAGTGGATTTAAAAACCAGTCTGGTTCATCTAGTACAAATCTCTAATGTAGATTTCCATTAATCCTTTTAACCCTTGTGTATATCTATTTTGCTTGTGTCAGTAAGTTGCTGATGGAGAGCAGATACAATAAATGGCTTAGTACTCATGAATTAAGTGCTCCAGTCCCCAAAGTCTAGGTGCTTGGAGTAAAGTGCAACCATATAGTAAAGCATACAGGCTCCCTATACAGAAAATGAGAAGGATTAAATACCTGAGAGGGATTTTGGATCAGCTCTTGTGCAACAGGCATCTCCTCCAAGTTAGTGATGGGGAATGTTGAGCAGAGTGATCTATCTGAACATTGGGCAGTTATTTATTTATTTATTTATTTATTTTCTTCCTTTTCTTCACTTTTAATGGCTAGCCTGAAAAAAGGGGCTGTGAATCTGTGTCAAGAGCTGCAAACCATTTCTGGATGTCTGCAAACACATATAAATTTAGAAGCTTTGCCTTCTGTCTTGTCGTGCCTCTCACCTTCTGCATATCAGCCAAGCAGATGGAGTAGGTGCCTGGAGCAGGGGAGAAAGCCCAGGTCATCAGCTTTTCTCAGCCTTGGAAACTGCCACTGGTTTCACCACAGGAGCCACCTCCCACCTCTTCTGCAGATGCCAGAGAGCAAGAGACAGAGCAGACAGGTGAGAGTCTCAGGGGTGAGGCATTAGCCTGAAGCAAAGGTAATTCTTGTTCCACAGCAAAGTCACAGTGTTTTAGCCAGCAAATGTAAACAGCACGCAACATATTGAGTTTTCAGGGAGTAGGATGACTGGATGGTATTTTGGAGGCACCTGCCTCTTCCCATATACTGAACTGCTGCCTCTGTGCCTTATCCTGGGCTCCCTTTAGAGGCAAGAGGCTAAAGATTTGTTTTAACATGGCCCAAAGTTTCTTTGGACTGAAGTCTGAGGCCTTGTCCATGTGGATTTTTTAAGCTGCGTTTTTGCACGTCTCCTCCATGTTCATATTTTATTTTTGTTTTCATATTGCGTTAGTGTGAAGTAAAGCCCTGCTTCTGCTATCAAGCAGCAAAGAGGGAGTGCAAAAAAGAGGAAACATAGGGCAGAGTGCTGAAACACAGCTCAAGATTGCTGCTGTCTCCTATCTTGTACTTCATGCATGTGTCTGAAGCATAATGTCTGGGAAAAAAACTGGAACTAAAGAGAAACAAGACAAGAACAAGATCAACCTCATACTACACCAAGTAGATCAGTAGAATTTCTGTGTCAGAATGAATGAAGTGTCCACGTGGTGAGCAGAGAGATTTATAGCATAAACAATGAAGCAGTGTTTTGCCTTCAAATAGAAAGTTTAACTCCAGATTATTGTAGGCATATACTATCTGACCTCGACAAAGCTGTTTTCATCAAGCTCATAGAGAGTTTTGCTTAGACACCTGCTTGGAGAGTGCTGGATTAAGCCAATGTCTAATTGAGTTACCTGAGTCTAATTCTGTTGTTGTAATTGCCTAGGGGAAGCAAAAAGAGCTGGTTATCAATTAAGATTCTAATGTTATTAATTCAAGAGAGTTTGAAGGGTATGTGTAGTCCAAGGAATCTATCTAACTGGTAGGAAAACAAGTTAAATACCCTCTTGCATCAAGAACACATCTAGAACTTGATGCAAGAGGTTAATTATCCTCTTGCATCAAGTTGTAGATGTGTTCTCCATCCTGGGAATTTAGTTTTCTATTTTTACATTTAAAAGGTTGGGTCTTTGCAGCCTGCGGTGGGGCTAGTATAGCCACATTGTGACAAGCTGAAATCCAAGCTGTAGCTCTGCCTTCCCACAATGAGGGGCCAAGTGATGAATGGATAGGTACCCTCTTCTGCAGAAGGACAGTTGTAACTCATGTTTTGGTCCAGTGCTAGGCCAGCATTTAGGTTTTCTAAAGTCTAACTGTTGCCTTCCTGCACAATGAGTCTCCTTCTCTGGAGATATTCAAGACCTACCTGGATGTGCTACAGTGTAATCTGGTATAGGTGAGCCTGCTCTGGCAGGAAGGTTGGACTAGATGCTCTTTTGAGGTCCCTTCCAACACCTAACATCGATTCTGTGATTCTGTGAGTAGCAGTAGCAGAAAACCACCTACCAGAGAGGAACAGTAAGGAGTGAAATATTGATTTATGTTTCACAGAGTTTCGTGGAGCAGAGGTGAAAGTTCTTCTAGCAGCCATATGAGAAATGTTATGCAAAATGTTTGCTACAAGACCCCATCCAGTTCATCTTTGTGAACTTCAGCTCACAACTGACCTGGACTATAAAATATTACATTGTTCCAAGGAGCATTACTAAAATCTGGAAACCTTCCTTTGGCAGGTGAAGGTTGTTAAATTTTCAGGACTGAATGATTGCTCTAGATGTTTGTGATGATGAAAAGAAAAAATATTTAGCAAACTTCTGGTTTTTTTCCTAACTTTTTTAACTGAGAGAGGAGAGGTTAATATTGTGTTTTGAATGACTGTTAATGCATGTAAACTGTTACATAAAGTCCAAAATTAATCTTGGAGTTTTGGGTTTGTGTCTGTCAGCTCTGTCAACAGCTACTGTATGGTTACTGCATTCACTTAGCCTTGAAGCCTTTTGATACCTGAGGCGGTTTCTTAGATACTGAGGCTTGTTCCAGTAAGGCAGCAGTGACTTTTTAAGGAGAAAAATGGCAATTTATAATAGAATCTGCAAAGTTCAGTTTCCCAAAGCTTGACATAGGACAGGTCTATCTCTGTGATCCAGAGGAAATTGACTTGTGTGACCTGGAGGGCACACCACCATCCACTTGTCTTCAAGAACGAGGCAGTGTTATCAAAGAAAAGCTCTGTGTCCTTAACAGACTCTCTGAAGCCACAGCCACAGAGAAAGTGAAGTACTGCAGCTCTCTCCCACCTTCTGAAGAAAAGCCAGCACAGCATGGCTCTCCAGAAGTTACGTGTATAAAGGCAGAGAAACTAAGTACGGTTTTATGGAATTTGCTGCCCTTGGGGAGTTCTGATTCTCTTGAGTTACCCTGGTCTGCAAGTGGCAAAACCTTGTGCCACTTCCTCTATGGCTGCAGTCCCTGTGTACTAACTTGTACAAACAGAAAGTGATCCCTCTATGACACTTATGCAAATGAATACACAGTGTAAGGGGGAAAAAAAAAAAAATTCTTTTGGTGGTTACATTCTGCAAGAATCAAAGCTAAGGTAGCCAGCAGGATTGATTGCCAGAATGGATTGCCATAATTGATTGTCACAATATTATTGCATAATACTGGCAAAATCTAGTACTGAATTCTCATCTTCGCATGGGCAAATTTGTTGTCTGATTTACATCAGTGCAATCAAGTGTTGGTTTATGTTTCCTTTTTTTTTTTTTTTTAAGCAATGAAGTAACATAATCTATTGAAAAAGTTCATTTTTAACACTGACTACTGGCAGCAAACTACCTACAGATGAGGTTCGGGATGCAAATTATTTTTGAAACAAATCCTTGAATAGTTTTGTATATTGTGTTGAAAATCACAATCTGTTTGCAGCATATTTCAAGGTAGAAAGAAATTGAATTAATTTCACATGCTATGTTCCTTTAAAACAAAACAAAACGAATCCTAGCCCTAATAATTATTTTCATACTTTTTTTGTTTTTGTTTTTGTTTTTCCCTGATAAGGGAAGACCTACCTAAAATAGCAATTAAATTACTAACTGCTGTGCATGTTCTATTAAGTACTGCAATAGTGTCACGGGTTGAGTTGAAACTGCTGCTGATATTCAATACCATGCTGCCATCATGCCAGCTTCAAAATGAAAGTGCTGGCTGGAGCAAAGTATCATAGGGCTTGAACTTCTGATTACAACATGAGAAGTTTCCTGTTATGGTTGCTGCTTTCAGTTTTCTGGGTTTGGGTTGCTGGTCTTTTTCACTGAGCTGGCCATGAGTCAGGGGATGAGGGGGTAAGTTGCTGGCTTCTGCTGCAGAGTGCCTCTGCATTTTGCTGCTCTTTTCTGCAAATAGGCTGAGGTAGTTCTGCATCATATTATCTCATTTTCAGTACAGCTTTTATCTAATCCAGAATTTGGTGGGGTTTGTGTGTGTATTACCTTTCCTCCCATCTGTGTTGGAGGAGAGCGACCTATCTTAACCCAGGACAGATAGTAATATTGCTTCTTTCCCTTTGGAAATAGGTATCAAGATATTAAGGACTTCTGTTCGTTGCGTAGGTCTTCTCTAGTGTATATTCAGAGATAAATCAGCCACCAGTTTATCCTGTCACAGATTATAATTTTCTGTGTATTTTCAGTATCATCTTTACTCATTTATGGTAATCTATTGCCTAGTAATAAAATTATTAGAACTAATTTTTAGAACTGTGAATTCAAAAATACCATTCAGTTTTTCTCTTTGGTCATACTCGAGCCTGGTACAACTTTCTGTTTTAACACACCTCACAAATAAAAAATAAAGGATTTTTTAAAAATTGCATTTTATTTATGCTTGTAACCTTTATGCTGGGTGAAATAACATTTGCCTGTGGTGTGGTGGTGCGAGCTATATAAAAAATTTGGAGAATAGCTCCTAGCCTGACTTCACCAAGCACTCAAAGTTTACTTTGAATATGGTGGAATGTGCTTTTTGTGACTTTGGATAGAAAGAGTCTAATGAGCTGAGATACTGTATTTCAGGCTGGAGTTAATAGTGATGGATCACATGCATACTTTAATGAAACACTTAAATGCTCTGACAGTGAGAACTGTGGCAGGTAGATGCCTCAGAGTCAGTTACTGCATAGAAGTCACTTTCATTTAAGTACCCACATTCCTTGCACATGGATGAGTTGCCTCAGAAAAGATATACAAAAGCCAGTGCATATGAGTGTGGACATGCCTGAATCTTCCAGTTAAAATCACAATTTATTTGCTCTCAGTTTTGGCTTAGAAAATCCAAAGAAATTATTTCTGTTATGACAAGAATTCCTGTATCTCCAAGCTATGTGGCAGGGGGAAAGGAAGCTTTGGTTTGCTCTGGCAGCACAAGTCTGCCTCAGTTTGGTCTATTCCTCACTTTCTTTTGTTGCTGCTCAAAGAATTGTAGGTGCCGTTTGTGCCACACTGACAGGAGCATGCTCCAGGCAAGGGCTGCAGCATGGCCACTTTTTCCTCAACACCCTGGCAATTCTCTTCCTCTCTCCTGCAGCTTAAGGGAATGCCCAGTGATGAGCAGAGATGTCCAGGCTCTGGCAGGACTCTACTAGCTCTTTCTGGTGGGAACAAGTCCTATGCAAACACTCCTTGTTGGAACACTCTCATGTGGAAGCTGTTAAAGGGAAAGTAAAAAATGACGGTAGGGGCTAACAGCTAAAAGGTGAAGATACCCAACATCTCCAAGCAGGGATGGGACATGAGGAAGCATGTGGTTCATGTATTTGCCTACTTGGGCAGAAGGGCTTCTGACACAGGTCCTCTGAGATCCCTTGTTTGATGCATTAGCTTTCACACATTTGGTTTTGACATTAGCAATCTTTAAGTCAGCTTGATCAGTAAACTACAGCCTGACTTTGACTACTTGTAGAGCACCCATGCACCAACTGCAGGGCTATTAACAGATCATAACCCAGCACCCAAATAGGAGAATGTATGCTGTGTCTTCTTGTACCTGGTTAAGAACCCCAGAGTCCTAGCTTTCCTTTGTGTAGCAAAAATCAGTTGGTTTTATGCAGAACCCTATTCAGATTTGTAAAACAGTATTGTCCTTCACCACTGAAGACCAAAGTCTTCTCTAATTCTTTGTTAATGCTATGTTGTTGTTGTTGTTGTTTTTCTTTCCCCCACCTCCGGTACTTCTAATTGTGTGTAGGAAACAGAACCTACATGTAATTTTCTCTGTTTTTTGTTATTTGTTACTGGCTCTTATCGATTATTCAGTAAACTTGAAGTGCTTTTTGCCTTAATTTGGTGTCTGTATTCTGCACTGGCTGATTTTCAGCCTAACATCTAAATTGTTTTGTGCCCTGATAAGATTGTCTACTTGATGCAAGGTAGTATCACATCTGTTTTACACCTCATATTCTTTTCAGCTTGTGTCAAAAATTAATTTTAGAATTAACATATTTTGCAACTGATTCTAGCATCTACCAGTTTCCCAGAATGTCTCACTAACTAAAAATAAGTGGTAAAAACTGTTCAGTCAGACTCTCCCTCCAATTTTTTTTAATTTATTTTTTAAAACATTTTAATAGTTTTGTCAAGCTTGAACTGAACTTCTCTGGGTTACAGACTGGGTGGGGTTTGTTGGCACAGAAATCAGAGATTGCTAGTGTTTAATGGCTCTGTTTACACAGCAGTAATAAACAAGTATTCAAATACATATTCAGCTCAGGTCTCTCCCACTCCCAGATCTGTGTTACTGGTCTTTAATGGAGTTAAGTAATCTCATATATTTTATTCAAATACAAACAGGCATGACAGATAATAGACATTTTGGGTAGACCTTTTCAATGATAATAAATCTGCTGATCCTTGTTCTAAATAGGACATCAACTTGTTAGCAACTTCTCCCAGTTCATAAGACACGTCAGACACTTGAAAGGGTTGCAGCAATGTTTTGGCATATGAATATTGCTGGTTATATTCAATTTCCATAAAAATTATCCAGACACAATTTGTGTACACAATACATAAGAAATAAGGTATTCTAATAGTAAACTTATTATTTGTTCTCAGATCATCGTCCCAGAAATCTTGTGAGAGATTTATGTTTTTGCAAATGAGATAAAACTGTATGTTTACCTGACAAATGTATTTAGGGGAGTAGAAGGGGTATGAGGTGGGTTACACCTTGCTGGATTTGAGGAGGTTGCTTAGTTGTTCTGCTTAAAATCATAGAATCATTTTGGTTGGAAGAGACCTTTAAGATCAAGTCCAACTATTAACACAGCACTACCAAGTCACATCTACATGCCTTTAAAATAACCTCCAGGGATGGTGACTCAACCCTGGGCAGCCCATTCCAGTGCCTCACAACTCTTGCAGTGAAGGAACTTTTCCTCATATCCTACCTAAACCTCCTGTGACACAAGGCTGTTTCTTCTTGTGCAGATCCAGCTGTAGAGCCTCCCTACCCTCACGCAGATCAACTCTCTTGCCCAACTTGGTGCTGCCTACAAATTTACTGAGGTGCACTCAACCCCCTCATTCAGATAATTGATAAAGATAATGAAGAGAACCAGCCACAATATTAATCCCTGAGGGACACTGCTTGTGCTTGGCTACCTCCAGCCCAGTTGGTTTATCTCCATAAGCAATGGATGTAAGGGGCCAGTTTTAGACGAGCAGTAGGTTTCAGGGTAGTCTGATACCAGTCAGCTGAAGTACGGGACAGATTAAGCCATGCTGATACCCCCTTGACAGGGTAAGAAACCTACTGCCCAGACCGTATTTTGTTCTGTGTGCAGAGGCCTGTGCGGCAATCTCTTGCTGTCCTCCACACAAGGTTGTGCTGCACAAAACAGCAGCTGGCTCCTCAGAGTCAGCTAGCCCCGAGTGTGTAAAGCGCAGGGGGGTTTGGGGATCATACTGCTATTTTCTGCTGTTTCCTGCTTTGCAATTCTGATCTAAGGGGAGATAGTCAATGTCACCTGTGGTTTCTATCTTCCGACAAACCTCATTAGCTGGGACTGGGTCTTTCAGTTCAATAGAAATTTGCATGCGAAATCTGTCTCTTTTGCCAGCCCTGATTTACATGGCAATGATCAGATACCTTCCCTTAAATTACCTTCCTTTGCTTACTTGTTAGTTAGGTGTCCTGTTCTCTTTTCTCACTTTTGTTTCAGCTATTAAACTGTCAGAAAAGGCAGTAAAAGTACTTTCTTACAGTGTTGAAGATGGATGTGCAGGGTTTTTGTGAACGTGCTTTCCACACAATCACAGAACTGTCAGGGTTTGAAGGGACCTCAAGGATCATGCAGTTTCAACGCCCCTGCCGTGGACAGGGACACTTTCCACTAGATCAGGTTTTCCAGAGCCACATCCAGCCTGGTCTTTTCTGGTTTTTTGTTTGTTTTGTTGCTTGTGTTTTTCATTTTGTTTTTTAACCGTCAAAAATTCCCCCATGTATCTTTTGCTTTCCTGTGTAGTATCTATTACTACAGGTGGCTGCATGACCAGATTCTTCCACAACCTAGTTGGTAAACATGAAAAAATGAAAATTGCACAGTAATTGCTTATTCATGAAAACTAATCTCTAACAGAAGATTAAGAAGCATATGTATATAATTTATTTAGAATTATTATCAGCATTGCATGTCCATGATTAAAATACATATACCTTTGAATTGATGCACGCAATGTACTTAGGTATGTTTTTTTCCCTGTTTATATATCCCTACAGTAACAAAATTAAAAATGGAAATTGTCACTATTAATGACCTGCAATAAAGTATAAAAGCTGTATTTGTATTGCCCAGAAACAGGATTAAAAAGGAGACCTAATTTTATAGTGCTGATATAGATATAGGTGATATAGAAGAAACTCGTATCCATTTTTCTTTGGCAGTGCGCCATCTCTACGTAAAATCATTGTGAAGTTATTAAAACAACATTGTGTTATCAAACAAGATTAAAACTGAGGATCTATCTAGGCTTTATTGTTAGTACCAGTCACTTTAATAGAATATAAATATCATATGGGCTGTACACAAAGCCAGATATCCCATAAAACAGTGCAAGCAACACGGTATTACATATGTATATTTTATAGGGATTTTCCTATGCAAACTTAAATTAAAATAACTTGCCTTGCTATAATTACTGTGTCCAAATATATCAGAAACTGAAGTGTAAGAGTAGAATATCAAATGTTATTTTAAATTTCTGTCACTGTTGTGAGAAAAAATATTTCATGCAAACGTTCCTTTCCAGTTCCCCCTTCCCCCCACATTTTCCACTTTTAATCTAGGTCTGGGAGGAACAACTGATTTTTAATACATTTCTTCCATTATTGTGAATTTTGTATGAATATGGATTCTTCTTCAACACGATGGGGAATTTTCACTAGTATAGTACGGAGATCTGTGAACAGCGTTTTTTCTAATGGCGTCCTTTTAAGTAAGGATTAGGCAAATACATTGTAATTTTAAAACCATGAACTGGTAGAAGCATTGATTAGATGATGAGAAACAACAGGCCATGTTTCTCCTCCCAGTTCAAACTAATTATAAAACATGATATTATAACATGCTGAAAATGTGTTCTTCACTTTATGGGAGGAGAGATTAGATGTAGTGTCGAATTGTTTGTTAGGTGATATAAGAAGCTTCAGGATCCATGGGGAAAAGGTAGATTTACTCTAGCATGCCCTGGAGATGTGTAGGGGATTTTCCCTAACCAGTGCTTCTAAATTCCCATTTCAGACAGCTGCAGTAAGGAGTTAAAGATGGTGTCATTGTGCAGAACCTTCCCGATGAAAATAAGATGTGTAATGGCAACACATCAGAAGATAACATACTGTTAGACAATTTCTTTGGCAATATGGGCAGTGGAGTTGAGTGCACCTTTAACAAGTTTGTGGATGACACCAAGCTGTGTGGTCTGGTTCACACACTGGAGGGAAAGGATGCCTTGCAGAGGGACTTGGGCATGCTTAAGGGGTGGGCCCGTGCAAAACTCATGAAGTTTAACAAGGCCAAGTACAAGGTCTTGCACCTGGATCAGGGCAATCCCAAGCACAAATATAGGTTGGGTGAGGAGTGACTTGATAGCAGCCTGGAGGAGATGGATTTGGGGGTATTGGTGTGACGGTTTGGGAGTTCCCCGCCCCCCCACACTTTGAAATGACACAGAATAGACCTCAGCCGGAGCTGGAAGTTAAGAGATGAAGCTATATTTACAGCTTAGCACAATATACAAGCAAATATATACAGTATATACAGGAATATTTACAGAAATATACAAGTTTAAGGTAATACAGACACACGACTCCCCTCCCAGAAATCAGAGACCCCAGGAGGGGCTCCCAACCCCCCTTCCACCTTCTCCCGACTCCCACACCTTACCCCAAGGTTTGGCTTACGCNCTGAGTGAAGTAGACATCACCATTGTTTTCCTTCACAGCCTTTAGTACAATTTTTCTCTATTAAAAAAATATTCCAATTAGCTCAAACCAGCACAATTGGTTAATGAAAAGCTGAAGACGAGCTGCCAATATAATGTTGCAGCCCAGAAAGCCAACTCTGCTCTGGGCTGCATCAAAAGAAGTGTGATCAGCAGAAACAGGGAGGTGATACTACTGCTCTGCTCTTGTAAGACCCCACCTGGAGTACTGAGTCCAGTTCTGATGCCTCCAATACAAGGATGTTGAACTGTTGGAGCAGCTCCAGAGGAGGGCCACGAAGATAATCAGGGGTTGGAATACCTCCCTGGGACAAACTGCAAGAGTTTGGTCTGTTGAGCCTGGAGAAGAGAAGGCTCCAGGGAGATCTTATAGCAGCCTTCCAATACCTGAAGATGGCCTGCAAGAAAGCTGTGCAGAGGCTTTTCACAAAGGCTTGTAGCAATAGGATGAGGGGTAGTGGCTTTGAACTTGAAGAGAGTAGATTTAGACTGGATATTGGGAAGAAATTCTTTACAGTAAGGGTGGTGAGACACTGGAACAGGTTGCCCAGTGAGGTTGTGGATTTATTACTGCAAATGAGTAGAACACTTGTTCCTCTGTGCCTTCTTAGCAAGTTTAAGCTCTGTCCCTCATCTTTCTTGAGCATATAGTACTTGTTTGGTCCAAAATCAGTGTAGCTTTATTACTGAAGCATCTAAAAAACCCCACCTGCCCTATTTAGTAGCCATTCTGTGGATATTAATCTTTCTGTACAGTGAATGAAGAGGTACCCCGTCACTGCTTATGCACATCATTCTTTACTTCTACCTGAATTGCTGCTGTCCACTGAGCCTCGTAAAGGACTGAACAAAATTTAAATCTCAATTGCATATTCAAAGTATTTGAATAAAAAAAACCAAAACAACAATCAAAAGCAATTAATGTGTAGAAATAGATAATGCAGGAGCTATAAAACTTCTGAAGGGAATTTTTGTAAAGGATCTATTTTCTATTGACAATTACAGTAGAATTTTAGCTAATTATCACCAGACATATTTTTAAAAATTATCTCTAATGCCAGCAAGTGCAATTGTGTGTGGTGATGTTATCCCTTTATTCTTGTGACTTTCAAGCCTACAGACTTTCTTTGGGTTTCATCCATTTTTTGGTGTTCTGGAACTTCTTCAGTGCAGGTTCTCAAATGGAAGGTTCTGTTTCAGATCCAGAAGACTGCAACACAACACTGGATGTGGAGGCAGCAGAGGCCTGACAAATCTTGTTCTTTGATCTGTTATCCATCTCCTGTCTGACAAAACTGCTGGGGGGTAGAGATGAACCACTGAAACAAAGGTATGAAAGCACAGTGTTCTAATCAGAAGTGCAGAAGTACACAAACAGACTCTTTACTAAAGGTAGTGAATGCAGTAAATTAAAAAAAAAAATCAGCAAAATAAAAGCAAAGGCTTTAAATAACCGATGGGTGTGTGTGTGTGTGTGTGAAGCTGTTAAACACTGGAGTGTTTAGCCTACAAAAACCTGCAAAAAGCAGGTCTTTGAAAGTAGCTACGAGACTGCTGGATTGTCCTGCTTGAGCTCTTGTGCTTGCACATCTTGTTGTAGCAAGTGAATTCCACTAAAATTGTTTTGTTCAATTGATTTCTTTTACACTCATGTCTTGCTTTGTAAATAAATTAAACAGAAAATAGCTGGGATTTTAAGAAGTGCACATCTCTCTGCAAGCAACTAGAGCAGAAAATCTTTGTGGTAATTGACCTGCTGAGACTAATTCAAATATTCAGTGGCTTTAATGTCTTCTCCCTTACTCCACCAAAACCATAATACAACTGCCTTCAAGAGTAACTACAGGAAGTTTGTTTTCCCAGGCCATTATCTTTGGGTAAGAGAGGGAGGCAGGGAGGATAGAGGCAGGAAAGATGCTGAACTTGTGTAACAGTTCAGTCTGAGATGTTTTTCATTACAAAGCTTTAGGGTGAATTTGTTTTGTGTTTGAGAGCTGCAGTTACACATTTGTTTCACCTTTGTAAGAGGGAATACCATGCTGGAGCACTTTATATGGGATGCATGCTGCTGGTGGCTGCTGTACATTGCTTCTCTACCTGCTTTTATGACTTTTTGCAAACCCTGAACAGGACGATTTAGGGAAAAAAAAATCTTTCTTCAGGAGTAAAGCTAGTTCTATTTTTCTCCATGGCCAACTTTTCTTTCTAAGAAAATTACAGCTGAAACATATTCAATTGTCCTTTCCACTGGCACAGATGATGGTTAAAACATCCATCTAGCAGTCATTTCCAAAAGCCTTTCTTTCAGGAGGTTGTTGCCTCCAAAAGCGTGTGTGAAGCATAGGACAAGTGCAGCTGATGAGATCTGCTGTAGTTCTGGTCAGGGGCCTTGCTATCCTTGCTGTTTGCCTCATCTCCCCTTGACCAGCTTTTGATTTATTGAGCCAGCATTAGCCTACTTGTCAGTTTAATGTTTAAGGATACTGAGTTCCTACAAAGGGCCAGCACAAAATACATGTTGCTCACAAATCTTTTCCTTCCTGAGATGAGCAAAGAAGCTCTCCTTGGCTCATGCGGACATGCAGGGGCAGAAGGTTCTATGTCTATTTGAACCCATTCCACCCCCAGCCCCCTGCACCATATCGAAGTGGAACAAGTGAGTGATTTTTGAATTAACAGAAAGAAGGTGAGGCAAACACAATTCAGCTCTAAGATTAAAAAATAAAACGGCCCAAAATTAATTCCAAGACAGTCATTCATTCTGCTTCTCATAAATGGTTTCTTTTCATTTTCCCTTAGAGGAAAAAAAAAAAATCTAATTTAATTTTTTTTCTTCCTCAGCTCCTTGTGAAATACAGAGACAGTAATCATTCCTCATTTCCACCTGTCAAACAGAAGGTGACATACTGAGCAGCTGAGGTTTTTTGTTCATAACAAGCTATGATATCTAAAAGAAGAGAAAAAGGCTCAATTTTAAAATAATCTAGAGTGGAGAGGACAGTTTGCTGTTTCATAGAAACCAGATCTTAATTTGTAGTAAAGTAGAAGCCTTTTCTTCTTGACTATGAAATAAATTTTACCATTCAGTGCTTTTAATTTTCAGCATTAACACTTGCTGGAGGAACTAATCTACTTTCTATTGTTCCAACTCCAGATGATTGGTAGTATATCATTAGCCAAGACATGTTTTTTTTTATGTTAGAAATTCTGTCCTCAGTGAATAAAACCCTTTCTCAATGAAGCCGGTCTCAGTAGTGCCTGGTTCAGACTGCCTGTGCTGCATGTCATTCCAAAACCATTTACAAAGCTGTTATTGGATGACAGGCTGCAAAACAAAACTGCACATGTACTGGTAAGTCCACACATAACCTGAGTGACCAGTTTTAGTTATTGTTGACTTACTCAAAGTCTTAAACAGCTGAACACAATTGTAGCAGTTTAAATGAATCTATAATGCATGATATACAGGAAATAACATTCCAGTGAAAACATTAGTCCAGTGTCATCCTGGCCTGTATCAGTAACAGTGTGGCCAGCAGGACTAGGGAAGTCATTCTGCCCCTGTACTCAGCACTGGTCCGGCCACACCTTGAATACTGTGTCCAGGTCTGGGCCCCTTAATTTAAGCAAGATGTCAAATGCTCATATGTGTCCAGAGAAGGGCAACAAGGCTGGTGAGGGGGCTGGAGCATAGCCCTGTGAGGAGAGGCTGAGGGAGCTGGGGTTGTTTAGCCTGGAGAAGAGGAGGCTCAGGGGTGACTTCATGGCTGTCTACAACTACCTGAAAGGAGCTTGTAGCCAGGTGAGCGTCAGTCTCTTCTCCCAGGCAACCAGCAACAGAACAAAGGGACACAGTCTCAAGTTGTGCCAGGGCAGGTTCAGACTGGAATGAGGAAAAAGGTCTTTGCAGCAAGACTAATTGCCATTGGAATGGGCTGCCCAGGGAGATGGTGCAGTCAGCATCTCTGGAAGAGTTTGAAAAGAGACTGGATGTCCATGGTTTAGTTGATTAGATGGTGTTGAGCAATAGGTTGGACTTGATGATCTCAAAAGTCTTTTCTGTGGTCTTTCAACTTAGTTATGAACATTTGGAGACAAGTTTTCCTCTCAATTTGAAAATGAAAAGAGGAAAAATTACTAAACTTGAAGTAACCTTGTATAAATAGCAGATGAGATACAAGTGAAATATGTTGCAATAAATAAACGTACAATTTTGGTTCTATAATTTTCCATTGCATTAATTTGTCTGAATATATTTATATCAGTAATTTAGACTGGAAATTAAGGCTGTTTATGGCAACTGCTGTATGTTGATGGAAATATCATTTGACATGCTGTATTTTAAAACTATACTGCTGACTTTTAAAAACTGCTTCAGAGTTAAATGCACAAAATTACTTTAACAAAATAATGTTTTGCCATACAATTAAAACATAAAAGATGAAAAATTAAAGGTCTTGTATATTTTCTGTGTAAGATTTAGTTTTTTCTAAGAGCAGTTTAACTGACCTGGATTTACCATTATAGAAAGACACTGTCTGCTGTAGACAGAATGTTTTAGAACAAATCTTGCATTTGAACCATTCTCTCTTCAGAAACCTAAATTCTGCATTTATTAATTATATTCACTAACTGAATGTTTGGCATTTCAGTTTTTCAGAGCATAATTGAACCATCTCATGGTTACAGAATAAAAGTAGAAGTCTCAGGAAACTCTGTAGGGCTACAAATTAATGTTGCTTTCCTAGGAAACCATAGTGAAATTGCAGATTTTCTTTGGTAGCACCCATGAATCACTTCTGAATGAGAGTATCCTTTGCCCGTCCACATGCATCTAGGTGATTGCTGTTCTCCCAACTGGCTGCTCATTTTGTCATGAATGACCCCAGAAACCTTCACCAAAGAATTTACTTTGTGGAGGGGCCAGTGTTAGCCCCAGTTTTATCCAGGATGATAAGCACATAAGTAAGTCAAGCTTTGCCAATGTCCTGGGTGTCCAGAGCAATCAGTGGAAACAAAAATTTCACTTCCTACCAGGATATCCTACCTCAAGAAGTGCTGCTCAGCCTCAGGAGAAGATGGACACATTTTGCCTGCTCCTAGAGTTGAATAGTAGTGAGGAGGCAGGTAGCAGGTGTGCTCACTCCTGCAGTTCTTGATGCTGGAAACCAGCAGGCTGCAAATGTTGTCCATGGTGACAAAGGAATAATTATGGCACAGAGACTGGGATTGTCTTCAAAGGGAAGAGCAAGATGGTCAGTATTTGAGGAGGAAGCTTGAGTATTGGGGAAAGAAAGCTAGTAACAGGAATAATACCACACTAAAGAAAGAAACTTCAATACTTGTAAATTTGAATGCTGTTTTTAAAGTAACAAGTAAGGCTTTGGCATACTTAAACATTTTATTTCACTGGGAGAGAAGAGTAAAATGGAGAAAGTAAGGTTACATTAAATACAGAGAGAGCTCTCATCATGTATTTTTAATTGTTGACACTGAAGGAGTTCTCAGAAGAAAATTAAAACCTGATTAACTAAATGAATATTTCCTGAATGCAGATATTCTCTTTCTAGTTGAAAACAATTCATGGCAAAGCCCCTGCCTAGCTGTCAGGAAACACCTGGAGAAGTAGCCACTGATCCTGAATGTCTCTGCTCTTGGTTACCACTCCTGATACACCTTACGTTGTGCAACAAAAACAAATAGACAGAACTGCTAACTGGTTTGTAGATCCACAAGTTGTGATTACATGACCATTGCACTGCTCACAAAGACAGTGTTTGTAATTCTTATCCATTTTAATAAGCAGTACAATATTTATGAAGAAGAAAATGCTGATAATGCTGTAGGCAGTTAGCAAATATACCACTTGCAATGTTTTGATCCAATTCAAGCTTAACGGAAACTTTATTCCTCATCCTATAGATTGGCTCAATTTTTTTTTTTAGAGTGAGAAGTCAGCTGTATATTTTTCTCCACTTTTAACTCTTAAAGGCACTGAAAAAATTACTTAAATTACTTAAAGTTTGATTCGATTATAATAACACAGAGAACATGCATCAATGCTTTAAAAATGCATAGTAACAAAACATCTCTAACAGAATGAACAGATTCTGCCCCCTGCATGAAAAAGCAGCTGTATGATACAATTTATTTCACAAACTTCATTATAAAATCATTTGGAGCTCCCTTAAGCCATGATACTGCTGTTAAAAGGTGGCTCCAAAAGTTCAGCTTTGTTTAGGTCTTCCTTCTAATCTTTAGATGTGTGCTTAGATCTTCCTCCTAATTCCTTGGAGGTGAGCAATTAATACTCACTTGTTCTTGTGTCAGTTTGTTTTGTGACTTGGTAGTCCTCTTCCCTTCCCGTTGTTTGTCACTGAGTCACATCCTCTCTAAGCCTTTGGTCTAATTACCAAAGCATTTTTTGGGTGATATGATAACCTGTTCCTCCCTAGTCATCCAGTCAGTTTCCTGTGCATCCCCCTGGTTTAAAAGTGGTGGGTTGAGAACCGAGTGCTCACACATTTAGGAGGCTTCCACCTTAGACTTCATCCAGTCTCTTTCTGTGAGCCGAATGCTTATTAAAAGTTGGAGCATTTTAAATGTCTTGTTCTAGTTTAGTTTCTCCTGAATGAAACAAGGTTTCATCACCTGTGATTCACTTAAAAGAGCTCCCTTCTGGTCCAGACTGAACTGCATAGAATGATAGAATGATAGAATCAAATAGGTTGGAAGAGACCTCCAAAATCATCCAGTCCAACCTATCACCCAGCCCTAGTCAATCAACTAGACCATGGCACTAAGTGCCCCATCCAGTCTGTTCTTGAACGCCTTCAGGGACAGTGACTCCACCACCTCCCTGGGCAGCCCATTCCAACACCAATCACTCTCTCTGTGAAGAACTTCCTCCTAATATCCAGCCTATACCTCCCCTCGCACAACTTTAGACTGTGTCCCCTTGTTCTGTTGCTGGTTGCCTGGGAGAAGAGACTGACCCCCACCTGGCTACAACCTCCTTTCAGGTAGTTGTAGACAGCAATGAAGTCACCCCTGAGCCTTCTCTTCTCCAGGTTAAACAACCCCAGCTCCCTCAGCCTCTCCTCACAGGGCTGTGCTCCAGGCCCCTCACCAGCTTCGTTGCCCTTCTCTGGACATGTTCCAGTACCTCAACATCTCACTTGAACTGAGGGGCCCAGACCTGGACACAGTACTCAAGGTGTGGCCTGACCAGTGCTGAGTACAGGGGAAGAATAATCTCCCTTGTTCTGCTGGCCACACTGCTCCTGATCCTAGCCATGATGCCATTGGCTCTCCTGGCCACCTGGGCACACTGCTGGCTCGTGTTCAGCTACTGTCTACCAGCATCCCCAGGTCCCTCTCTGCGTGGCTGCTCTCCAGCAGCTCTGTCCCTAGCCTCTAACACTGCTTGGGGTTGTTCTGGCCAAAGTGTAGAACCCTACACTTAGCTTTTTAAAATCTCATCTTGTTGGCCTTTGCCCACCCATCCAGCCTGTCAAGGTCCCTCTGCAGTGCCCTCCTACCCTCCAACAGATGCACACCTGCTCCTAACTTGGTGTCATCTGCAAACTTACTGATGCTGGACTCAATCCCCTGGTCCAGATCATCAATAAACATATTGAATGGGACCAGGGACAACACTGATCCCTGGGGTACACACTAGTGACACCTGCCAGCTGGATGTGGCACCATTCACCACCACTCTCTGTGCCTGGCCCTCCAGCCAGTTCTTGACCCATATCAGAGTGAATCCGTCCAAGCCATAAGCTGCCAGCTTGGCCAGGAGTTTGTTGTGGCAGACAGTGTCAAAGGTTTTGCTGAAGTCAATCCCAAGTGACGCAATGGGACTTCCTCAAGGAAATGGGATTTAGTCCAGTATCCTTTTTCAAAACTCTTTCTTTTGACTCCATACACTGAGGGTCACCTGTGATAGTTGCCCTCCACTGCTATCCATGATAATGAGCACTGTGGGTTTTTTAATGGAGAAGAGAATGCTGAGATCACTGTAGGGAATTAACAAATATACCACTCCCTACTTCCCTAAATGTCTTGATATTATTTTTCTTCCTAATAAGTCATTTAAAAGAAAAGCTATTTTAAACTGGAAATAATTTTGAAATGCAAATACTAAAAGAACCAATCATTTATACACTTCAGACAAATGTATTTCTGAGTTTTTGTTTTCATAGTTTCTTTTCATTTATATATTTATCAATTTATTTTTGGTTATTCTATAATGGCATGATTTTATTAGGATCTAAATGTGTTGAAAGGCACATTAACCAAGAGAAGGGGAAAAAAGAGCTATATATAGTTTCACTATCCCTTTAGGGAACCGTTGCTTGAGCTTCATTAATATGCATTTTAGCACAATCTAATTTACTCATATGGCTGGCCCCAGGTGTTTGGAAAGGCAACCAGAGGAAAATCAGATCATACTAAAATTAGAGACAAGAAATATTGAATGCCTTCCCTTTTAGGTCCTTGAAAGGCACATATTAATTATAACTGGATGAATTTATGAAAACTAATACTATGAACAGCTCCAATAGTAATTATTTTTTGAAAAATGATCTTTTCTGATCAAAGTGAACATTAAATGTTCTGTTAAAGAAAATATGTATATACTGCCCCCTCAAACCATTAAATTTTTAGCACTGTTCCCCCATGGCACCCTTCTGATGTATATTTATCCACTGAAAACCACAATACAAAGCCTCATTTCACATGTGCTGTTTCTTTAATAGCTTCAAATGGGGCAGTACATTAGATTTCTATTGATTAGTTTCATCCTTCTAAGGAGAGTGCATCTTTGATCTAGTTGAGGATGCCCCCTCTTACTGCAGAGGGGGTTGGACTACATGACCTATGGAGGTCCCTTGCAACCCAAACCATTCTGTGATTCTATGATCTTTGCTATGTTACAAAACCCCAGCAACACTGTAAAGGGAAAAGTAAGAAGGTGTGGAGAAATAGGATTAATAAACTATCTCGATATGGTTTGATTAAGCACTCTGCTTTCAGGGAGTCAATAGGAGGCTTTGGCAAGCAAGTGTTCACAGCTGGTCTCTGAACTGCTAACGAGATGTAGTGGTGCAATAAAGGGCCTTTATATATTAATTTCCTAAGTGTCGTCTTGATTTGCAGCAGGAAGCATAAGCAAAACAATGTCAAACACATTAGCCCTGAAGGTGCCTTTGGAATGCTTGTTGGTCTGTCCTTGCTCAGATGCTCTGAACTCTTCAACTGGGGAGGTTCATGCCTGGGGAACAGACTATTTCAGGATAAGTCTTTAGGGCTGAAACAGCCTGAATTACAGTGGTAGCAGACTACTGAGGGATGCATATGTTATGGAAACACTTAGTCATCTCTAGTGAGATTCTAATATGAAATATCTGACCTCCCTATGATTCAAAAATAGAGAGATGTCTGCAGAGAGGATGATAATCACACAAACAGTAGCACGGGCCCATGTGGCTTGTGCTTGGAGAAAAAGTGACAAGTAGCATGACTGCTCCACCCAGACATTCCCACACAGGAGATGGTCTACAAGGCTTTGGAAGAGCTCATCTCTCTCCAGACATCATGCATCTCCTGGTAGGGTGCTCTGAAGAGTTTTAATCCTCTTGCTAAAAATTTGGTAAGAGATGCAGTTATTTCAGCTTGGAGCCAAGTTTCCTTATTCGTAAAGAAGTGAAGTTAGTTCTGCTTCAGACAGGGTGCAATTCCAGGAGAAACTGGACTGAAGCATACTCACGTGCAAATCCTTGGTTGTTTGTCAGATAAACTGTTCGTGGCACCTCTGTGAAGCACTATGGACAAATATTACTTTGATGTGATAAGCAGGGTTACATTAGGGGTGAACACTAGAGTGCATTATTAAGATGGAGTTTAAAATGTACTTGCAGAAAGGAACAGAGTCTCCACAGAGGGTGCCATTTAAGAATAGCCCATCTAAAAGAACATTCCCCTTAAGCAAAACATCAAAGAAAGGATAGGAAATATGTTTTAGACTGGGATTCTGGAAAGAAATCAAAGACATATGAATTTCATTAACTCATCAAGGAGTTTAAGAAAAAGTAGAGTCAAAATGTGCATAAAAATATTTCAGTAAGTGAAAAGGGAAAAATAAAATACCCGGTGACTGGAGAGAAACAGAAAAGAAGATAATGAAAAAAGATAATTCAGAAGTACCTTAGGGACAGAAGTTATGTTTGTAGATGCAAAAAGATGCATATGAGAAGCATATTTTGTTCTTATCTGACCACGAAACCAAGCAAAGACTATTCCCAGACCCAATCTGTACACAAATCTGGTCCATCGGCCCTGACAAACTAGGCGGTCTTCTATTAAAAAACGAGAGGGTCTTAAGCCTTCTCTTCTCTGTGCTCATCGTTTCTCCTAGACTGAGTCAAAGAGCAAGTTTGCTCTTTGCATTGCCTTTAATCTTTTGACTACCTGTTAGCAAAAGTACATGTTTTGCAGTATGTGAATCTTTCAACCTCCTCTGCGTGTCTCAGTAACTTATCACATTAGTGGGAATGACCACAGTCTGTCCTTAGTGGGAAGAAGTTCTGGTCTGCCCTGGCACTCCACAGCCACCCACGCACAACTGTGAGCCATGGCTGCACATGCAGGACAAATCACAGTTTGTGGAGTTAAAAATCCAGCAGTGAAGAGGATCCAGTGAGGGAAGCTAGCATTTTGGTATCAGCCTGCAGTGTTCTTGGAGTCCAACCTCTTGGCAAAATGGACTAAATAAAGCCTTGATAAGCACTCTTGTACTCAGTGCCTACAAACTGACAGCAAGACCTTTCCCCTTCACTAGCTGCTGTCATGCCTTTGTGTCTGGGCTTCAGCTTGTAACAGAAAGAGCAGCAAGAAAGGGGAAGGGATGTGGAAGTGTGGAGAGGTGGACTCAGGGCTAGCAATATTGGCTGGGTCGTAATGTGACAGAGAAATAAGCGTTTTCCACAGTACAAGCTTACAGCATGCAGTTAAGGAGAACAGCTTCAGTGTAGCACTGTCTCCATATGATTTCCTGCTCAGTTCACCCCATTCCCATTTAAATGACTCTTTATATCACAGGTTTGAACACTTATTTGTCTGTCCTTGGGGCTAGTACTTTGCTCCAACTCATCCGAAAGCAAGCAGTATTTTTTTACTGCATGTGCTCTAGCTAATGCTGCTGCAAGACTCCTCGAAGGCATCAAGCAGGACCTCTCACAGGGAGAGGAGACAGACTTTTCTTCTTTCTGGCTGTGATGTTCAGTTGGGTGCTGCAGTGTTTCTTTAGTGTGTCTCTGTTCAACACTGTCAATTACAATGCTGCAAATGCTGTAAGAAAACACATAAGCAGTATTAATTGCACTGATTTAATCTGACATTTCAATGAATAAATTCACAGAAGAACAAGGGTTATCATCCAAATTCTATTCTATGTGTCTACATTATGATTGGTTATGTGGTGTGGATATATGTGTTTCTGCACAAAAGATTAGCTCCACTAATAAGTACTTTTACACAAGCATGTGTCAACAACTATTGGGTCAAGGAAGTTGGATGAATAAAACCCCAGATGAATCAGACAGTGGATCTATGCTTAAACTGGCTTTTGATGGATGGTTAGGTGTATGTAATCCTAGATACTGTTGCTTTAGCTAAAGATGCACCATCAATGCATACTGTAGGTTGAAACAGGGATATTTAAGGAGGCTATGGTATGGTCTGTAAGAAGTTATGGTTTCTGTTTGGTCAGACAAACTCAGGGAAAATTTAAGAAAGGATCTGCCTGTGAAACAGAGTAAATGCTGGACTGGTCACTGCAGAAACGAACCAGGAAGAAGAGATGGAATTGGTAGGGTGTGTATACTTTGCATTATTCAGATACAGAAAGAGTTTATGCATGAATGATACCATATTTAAACCTATGTTGCACACATTTACAGCCTGGGTAAGATATCATCTGTCTAGACTTAACTGTGTATCTTGGTATATGTAACAGCATGAATTGCCACAAAGCTGGGAAAAAAGAATTCTTTGGGTTCTTGACATCACAGATTTGCATCCATAAATAAACTATGCAATCAATATTACTAGCTAGTCGTATTTCATTGAAGTCTGAAATCCCCTGCTTGTCATACGCCAATATACTGTGAATGGACATAACTCTGCTGAGTTGTAAATTTTCTGTCCAACACATCTCTGCTCTTGCCTTATCCTGAGATGTTTGCAAGGTGAGCCTGAAAGTTCCTCAGGCACCTAAATACAACCATCTGCCTCAACTGGGCTTGTGCAGAACCTATTTCCTGACAAACACCTATTGCAATCCAGTGTTTGGACACCTTTTTATCTCGGAGGTTCACTCCTTACATGTGATCTGAGAATCCTAATGTCTAGAAAGATATCTCTCTAAGTGAGAGATGGAGGTCAACTAACCCTCTGCCAGCCTCAGGCTGGACAAATTTGTATTTACAACTGATCTGTTGCTAAAGTCTTCTGGGCATGGTCACTACTGTCTCCTCAGGTCAGTTGATCTAGTCCATAATTACTGTGCTTCAAGTGCCTAACCTTTCTTTGATCAAAGGCTACTATTTTTGTCTTATTATCATACACATAGATAACAGATCCTTCTTATACATCATGAGTCAGTCTTTGAGTTACCTAAGTTTCTGATCATGACCTCCAAAAACCACCCTAATTCTTCCATAATCTCCCTTATAAATTCTAGATTTTAGCCCTTATGTCTTTCTTATTGTGTGTTTTCTCTGTTTGGTTTATGTCATTCATAGAGTGTGGTGCCAGTAACAACACTGGACAAAGTAGTTCAGTTTAAGGCACCTCAGTATTGAATACTTGAGACAAAATCCAGAGGTTTCACAGGCAATATTGCTGTCTAATTAATTTGTTGACATGGTTGTGGTTACTCCTGACTTTTGAGACCACTTACCCAGGAACAGGAAACTGATTTCTACCCATCCCTGAATGTGTAGGTGTTTATATTCCACACTGTCCCTGTGCCAAGAGAATGTCCTGATGTTTTAGCTGGTTTAGATAGCTTTGCCTTTAGAACTAGAAAAAGAAGATGCATTTAGGCAGAAGAAAAAAAAAAACAAACCACCAAACAAAAACTCAAGAGGGAGAAATGCAACCAGATGGATATGAGTTTGGGATGGGAATAGCCTCTGGTGTCAAGATTTTTTTTTTTTTAGTTGGGCAGTCGTCATTCTTTTGTACTATCATACTCAGTCTGCTCTAAGAAGCTATAATACAGGGCAAACCTAAACAGGGCAGAAAGTGTTGCAGAGGTTTACTTCCCTCTCTGACAGGGACAGGACTTATGTATTCAGGTTCCATTTGCCTCATTATTCTGATTCCAGGGGCAAGCATAAAAAGCCCATGTATAGGTACTTACATGATAAAGACCAGAGCCTTAGTCATAATGAATTCACTAAGATCATGTAACTGAAAGTACCCTTCTTTGTGGAATACAAAATCACTGAATAAAAATTTCCATTCAAGACAATGGAAAATTATGTCACATAGATCGTGTATGCATATATAGGTAGAAACACCTGTATGTCTCGGAGACCTGAATTCTAACCTGAATTAAAATGTTAAAAATAGGAAAAATCTTGTTTAGCAGAGGTGACATAAGAGACCTCCATAGTCTCCCAGTAATGCATACTATTCTTTAATGGCAGACTGTTCTATTTCAGTTGCCGGTACAATAGCATGCATTATAGTGCTTCATAGCTCGTTCTCCTTTCATTCCTCAAACATACCACTATATCATTCTATCTTATGGGCCAGACATGCTACTTTTTCATGTTTGTGTACTCAGCTAAGATGATTTATTGATGAGAAGAGGAAGAATGACATGGCCGGTATGGGTACGGAGTGACTTAACCAATATGTGTTACTGATCAATGTAATGTAACAAATAAAAGAGAGTTGATTTGAGAGCAGGATGAGCAGATCTTTTTTCCCCCATCTTCTTCCTTTCAGGTAGTGAGTTTGCTAGTTATTTTTCTTCAAAATCTTTATCTTCTCTTGCTATTTTAGCTATGATGTCATCACTTGATAGAAGTGAGGTCAGAGATGAACAAGGATGGACACGTTTTAAATGAGAAGTTGCAAAGCAGTGTTCATAAAAGAGTTTAGACCCACTGAAGTGACTTAATCATGTAAGATGATTTTGATACCAATCAATTTTCATGAAGTTGGGCAACTGAACCACAATGGGGCTACTGTTATCAAATTTCTGCCACATTTGCTGGGATTCTGGACACACAGAGACTCTCAGGCTTCGCTGCTACGTGTCTAGGCAGCAGGTAGGGAGGGGTAGTCTGGTGAGGACTGCAGCAGCAGTTTCCATTGGTGGGAAAACAGAAATCTTGAAAGTAATAGTGAGTTAGTAAACATTAAGGTTCCTTTATATAATTGCATAGTGTAAATTGCCCCAGGTAAGAAGAAAATCCACGTTTAATTTTCCCATCATGCCACTGATTTGCAAGTCAACCAGGGAAAATCACTTGCCTAATTTACGCTTCAGCTGCCTGTTGCTGGATTTGTGATGCCTTTCTTTCCTCAGCAGCTTGGCCTGAGACAAATAAGGGCCATTTGTGAAATGTTTCTGTAGTGGGGGGCTACATGACAGGGAAGTATATAGACCAGAAATATTATTTATTTTTGAAAATATTTGTTTAAATTAAGTTTTCTACAGTCCTTTCAACACTGTGCAGATGCAACAGCAGGTGAACTGCAAGATATGTAACTAAACGTAAGAAACGGATATAACAAAAATTTCAACAGCATTTCCACTACCTGAGCGAGCTGAGAATCCACCAGCATGCTTCTGATCTGTGTGTAGCACCAGGAGAAAAAAGAGGCGATCCCGCACCTAGGATGGAGAAGTTTGCCACCAGAGGGAGTCGTGGGAATACAGTACAAGTTGTTGTATTAACACAGAAAAGGTCATCAGGTTGTTTGTCATTAGATGTTTCAGCGATAAGCTTCAAGGATCAAAGTTTTCCCTTGGACCAAAGCTAATTTTCTACCAACTCAACGTGAAATGAAAATCAGCTTTAAAAACTGGCTTTTGACTAAACGTGCCTGGCTTCAAAATATACTTGCTAAAAATACTACCTTGATTCCTCATATTCAAGCTTCATGTACTCAGCCTTCATATTAGATACACACTTGCTCAATAAATCAAAATTGCTGGGTAAGACACCCAAATTTTGTGCTTGAAAGTACAGCTAAGGGATTGAAAATCAGGACGTGCTTTAAATGCTACATACACTTCAACTGAATTAGTATAAAAAATTGAGTAATCTGAAATTTTCCTGGCAACTGCTTTGCTGGTGATAAAGCAGACTACGTCTGATTGCTGTAATGGTTTTGCATTGCTGATAGCAGAATGAGGTAAAGAGCGTCATGAAACAAGCACTTTGGCTCTGGAGATGAATAGAGGGTGGAAGAAATATAGCGTTGTTTTCAGGGAATTATCCTTTTGTCTGGATGCAATGTTTGAAGAGGTATAGGAGGGGTTCCAAATAATACTAAAATCTTGTATACTGCAAATACAGTTTAGAAATCCCTTACAGTAAGAACAGAAGCCAATATGGTTCTTCAGCAAGAAAAAGAAGTCCTTTTAAATAAGTCTGTCCATTTAGCACCTTCTTTGGTCTTACATGCTAAACTTTAACTCCCATTACTTCCAATATGACCTTTAATATGAAAATTTATGTACAGCCCTCCCTGAAATAACAAACCTATTAAAATTCTAGGAACCTATCAGCTGCTCATGAAAAAGCGGGTTCCCATAGCTGCACAGGGTTAAACACTGCATGGAAGAACTACAAAGAAACAGCAGACTGGAAAAAAAAACTTGAAATAGCTGAGTAATAGCAATTTCAAGCTCTGAGAGTTCCCACAGATCCCCAGCAATGCTATGTGGTAGATGAGAGGTGGTTATATATATATATACATATATATATATATATACACACACACACACAATATATATAGTTGATATATATTTGCCTCATCTTTTCCCTCACTGCTGCCTATTCCTCCCTCCTACTAACCACTGATTGCTGTTCCTCTAGCACTTACACAATTTTTCTGCAGCTCTGTTACCAAACCAAAGTTCATTTTAAGGCTAGAGTATGTCACAGAAGAGGCGCCGCTGAGTCTGTGTATTCCTCTTTGTCAGTGTCAGCGAATACTTTAGAAACTTGCAGATTTCCTGCCTTACAAGAATTGTGATGTTTTTCATTCT
>VWYK01067814.1:0-10964 GCA_013399775.1 Semnornis frantzii
GTCCCTTCCAACCCAAGGCAATCCATGAATCTCAGAGAGCTTATCCAAATCTTCCTTTTTTCGTAGACAAAGCTTGATGAGAACATTGTTCTTCTGACATCAACCACACAGAAGAGAATTTATTAATGTGATTTTTTCTCCAGATGCATTGTTGGTTTAATCTCTGAACTGAATTGTTCTCTGCTGGCATTGAATGACAGTGAAGTTACTCTGTTTCTATTGAAACCTTTTTTTCATTTCCTTTAGGGAAAATGATTTCATAGAAGCCAGCTTCATGGAAGTAATTAGTTCTTTTTAACAATCTCTTCTTACTTAGCCAGAATCCCTTTTTTTTTTTTCCTCCTTCTGTTGTCTGAATGCAGTCACCATTTTCCACCAGCCACAGTGTTTGCTGCAGGAAAGGAAGGATAAAGCCAAGGACATTCTGGGGAGCAAAAGAAAATGATCATACCTTCAAAACCAGCCTAAAACTGGTTTGCTGTGAAACAGGAGAAAGTTAAAGTCTTTTCTATAGTCAAAAGAGCTTTGTCTGGCATAAAATCCCCACTGGAGATGCATCTATGGAGCATTTACTCCCCAAAGACTTGAGAAGACTGGAAACTGGTGGAGTTGTGATGTAGAGATGGACAACTTGTATGTGTTGGGCTTATAGCAGAAATAAAATGGTTTAAAATCCCTTTTGACACCAGAGAGCTGGGCAGTATCCTCAGCTTCCTTGCTGTCCTCTGGATTTCTGGCTCAGATGACAGTTGCAGTGACATGCAGCACCCTGAGATGCTGGGGTTTTGCAGCTGAGGAGAGGCAGGAGGACAAATCATCCTGCAAGCAGGCCACTCTTTGTGTAATCAGAGGCCACTTTGGGTTCAAAATAAGCTGGTTTATTTCTTTTCACTGTGCTGCAAGTTGCTGCCAGCCTCTCTCTAAGTTAAGATCCTTCCCTAGACTTCAGAGGCATGATGAAGGTTCAATATAAAAAGAAAAAGGAAATTATGGTCCAAAATAAAAGGGGTGCTGAAGGTTTTGCTTGCTGTTAGCCATTCAGGGCTCAACGCTGAAGGCTTGGGAATAGAGGATGGAGCTGCTACTGTAGCATGTGCTGGGGGGCACTGGTGTGAAGGTGGGTTCCTGTTGTAGGACATGCTTCAAAGCTGAGTGTCTGCTATGGAAGGAAAATAACACTGGCTGCTTGGAAAGCAAAAGCAGAGGTGTGTTGATGGCATCTGCTGTTAGGCTAGCTCCTCCTCTAGAGAAGCAGGGAGCTTGGAGCTCTGAGGATAGGCTGAGAGAGTTGGGGCTCTGCAGCCTGGAGAAGAGAAGGCTTCCAGGACACCTTGGAGTGGCCTTCCAGGATCTGAAGGGGGCTACAGGAAGGCTGTAGGAGGGACTATTGACAAGGTCTTGTAATGCCAGGAGGATGAGGAATGGGTTTGAAGTGTCAGAGGGGAGATTGAAACTGGATGTTAGGAAGAAGTGAGGGTGTGGAGAGGCTGGCACAGGTTGCCCAGGGAGGTTGTGGAGCACAGAAGCACAGAATGTGACCTTTGATCACATTCTGGCTGCTCCCTCCCTGGAGGTGTTGAGGACCAGGTTGGATGAGGCCTTGAGTGACCTGTTCTAGTGGGAGGTGTCCCTGCCTATGGCAGGGGGTTGGAACTGGCTGAGCTTTGAGATCCCTTCCATCCTAAACCATTCTATGGAAGAGCTTTCTTGGGAAGGAAGCAGCAGGACGAGGATGCCCTCCAGCTGGAGAGGACCTTGTAGTTTTTGCACCACTAATCCAGCAGGTTCAACATTGAAGACCTCTGCACAGGAGGTGTTCTGTCCTGAAGAGAAGGAAACACCATTTTTACCAGGACATGACTGGGGCTTAAAAGTACCAAGGAAAGGCACTTCGTACAGCTGGGAGTGAAGAATGTGGTCCCTGGGAACAACAGCACCTTTCTAAGCATTCCTTTCACCTTGCCTCCATTCTCTGCTCACAGCCAGAGTTGTAGCTTCCCTGAAGTTCATTTTTCATGGAGACCTACATAATGTTTGACAGCAGTTCTCCAGAAGAGATTCCTTGTTTGGAAAATCCACAGCAATCCTCTTAGGCAGATGTTCACAGCAAAAAGCTTCTGTTACTGTGCCTTAAGTATTCTTTTCCTTCCTGAGGACAAACAAAGTCTGAGCAGCTATTTTGGTGTGGAGCCTTAGTGCTGCTGCAGACTTGTCCCCTCTGCAGACACTGGCAGGGGGCTGGGAGGGTTGCAGTTTGAATTAACACACATTTAAGACTGTGATATTGTCCTGAATGTCAGCCTCTGTTGATAGGGGAAGCCTCAGGGTGAAGGGATGATGTTCCTTGCTAGCTTTTAATCCAGGATAACTGCAGGGCATACAGGAGGGTAGCAGAGATCAGAATAAAGACCAAGCTGAGCCTCTTTACATAGGGAGACTGTGGATGCTCCCTCTCTGGAGATCATAGAATCTTAGAATCATGGATTACAATCTACCCCTCACTAAACCAAGATGTTCAAGGCCAGGTTGGATAAGGCCTTGAGCACCTTGGTGTAGTGAGAGGTAGACTGGAATCAGATGAGCTTCAAGGTCCCTTCCATCAGATGAGCTTCAAGGTCCCTTCCAACCCAAACTGTTCTATGAATCTATGAATTCAGAAGTGAAGATGGAATGGAGACTTTCACAAGCAACTTGTGGCTTTAGCCTAGCAACTGCACCAACAGATCCAACTTAATAGTAGAGTTCTGCAGTCCTTTTTGCCTGTGAGTCTGAGCAGAGTCTTGCAGACTATAGAATTTATCAGGTTTTGGTGTTGCAGATAAATCCTGCTCTGCTTTGTCCCTTGCTTATCTGAGTGTCTTTGCCTCTTAGGAAGCAGACACAGATGAGAACCAAGGCACCCTGAATTTTGAAGAGTTCTCAGTGTTTTACAAGATGATGTCCCTGCGGCGAGACCTCTACCTGCTGCTCCTAAGCTACAGTGACAAGAAGGATCACCTCACTGTTGAAGAACTCGCTCAGTTTCTGAGGGTGGAACAAAAGGTATGAGATCCTCTATCTGCATATAAATACAGGCAAGTGGAGGGGAGGAATTGGATGGGAAAGTTCAGCTTGGGGCAGGGAGTGAAGCACAGAAGTTGTTTCTAGAACACACCCCTCCCCCGAAGCTCTTTTGGACAGAAAGATGCCCAGGAGCCAGCAATGTGCCCTTGTGGCCAAGAAGGACAAAGGCATCCTAGGGTGAATTAGCAGGGATGTGTTTATTAGGTCGAGAGAGCTTCTCCTGCCCTTCTGCTCTGCCTCAGGGACCTCAGGGAAGTGCTGGAGAGAGTCCAGCCCAGAGCCCCCCACACTGCTGCAGACAGTAGAAGATCTCCTGTGAGGCCAGACTGAGAGAGCTGGGGCTGCTTGGAGCAGAGGAGCCTGAGGGCTGCCCTCAGTGCTGCTGCTAAAGATGTGCAGGGTTGGAGCCAGGCTCTGCTCAGGGATGGGCAATGCCAGGCCAAGGGGCACAGGGTGCCAGCTGGAGCAGAGGAGGTGCCAGGGGAACAGGAGGGAAAACTTTGTGAGTGTGAGGCTGCTGGAGCCTGGAGCAGGCTGCCCAGAGAGGTTGTGGAGTCTCCTCTGGAGACATTCAAGACCCACCTGGATGCATTCCTGTGTGACCACAGGAACAGACAGACTGATAAAGAATTAAAAGAACTGATAATGAAAGGAAGCAGAAGAAACTCAAGAAACAAAGTTAGGTCAAGATCAGAGATTTTCCCCTGTGTGTTTATGAACACACAGTTGCTGAGCAAACAGCACTCTGGCCAGTCCTGGACATGTTGCTCTGGTGGAAATGTTCATGCTCACCCCTGAGGAGACTGGATTACTACAGAAGTGATCTATGGAACCCATGAAGATAACTTCTGCACTGGACAGAACAGTGAGGATAACTTCTGCACTGAGGAGCCCAGGAGGAACTTTGTGATCTCAAGGACTCTAATTTGCATCCTTGCAGAGTTTTGTTCCAGAGCAACCTTACAAAAATAAACACTGCCATAGAGTGGGACCCAAAGTCATCCACTCCAACCATTCTCTAACTCTACCAAGGCTGGTGCTAAACTATGGCCCTCAGCACCACAGCTCTGCCTCTTTGAAACTCCTCCAGGGATGGAGATTCAACCACCAGCCTACTTCAGTGTCCTGGGTATAGATGCTGTGTTCTACCTCCAGCCATTGGACATCTCCCGTGCTGTGTCCTGCCTGCAATGTCTGCCTCATCTGAGATCCCTCACACAAAGCATCAACAGCCTCTGCTGCTTTGTTGCCCAATTTCCCCTTTGGGGATTGTGGCAATTCCCTGGCATGTCAGACTCCCTGATGGTGGACACATGGAGCACCATCATGTCACTGGTCTTGCTGTGACAGCCTTCAACACACAGATTCCTGCAAGCATTCTGGTCCTGGCAGCTCTGCTAATTACAGCTTCAAAGCACAAAAAGGTTTTCAGCTTTTTCTCTTTGTGCCATTGCCCTGAGGGATTTTGTTGTTGTTGTTGTTGTTATTATTTTGACCTCACTCCTTTTTTTCTTTGTTTCCTTTTTATAACCACTGCCTTCTACTTGAGTGCCCTTCAGCAGAGCACCCTTGACAGCAGCAAGCAGCAAGGTTGACACTGATGAGAAAGTAAAGAAATGCTCCAGGGAGGACATGTTCATGGAGATGCTAAAGTGCCCAGGAACTGCTAAAGAGCAGTTTTGGTATGAGAGGGCACCCAGGGACCTGAAGCAAGAAGAAAAACACATGCAAGAGGCAGAAGAGCTTTGTGGGTGCACAAGGAGATGATGAAGCTACTGAGGTAGCATTAGAAACAAGCTGAATGTCAAGCCTGGCATCCTGCATCCTCTTGTCACACATGTGGAAGGGGCTGTCTGCTGTAAATGCTCTGCTCAACATTATTCCAAACCCAAACCATCAGAAGAGTAAAAAAATCACAATCTCCTTTAGGTGAAGCTCTTGGCAGCATGGTTTAGAAGCACCCTGCACTTTCTTTGCCTCTTGCCCTCTGCCCTTCCCCTTCCCAGCACCAATAGTCATTAGGCAGATTAACCTTTAAATGTTTTCAGGCCACAGACCTGATCATGATGTCCTGGGGTAAGGCAAGATTGTCTTCCACAGCTGAGAATGGTTCAAATCAATGCTGCAGCTCTCAAGTGCCTTCAGCCAAGCAGCATTTTGGTTTGGCTGTTGTCTGGCTACTTGGAAATGTGTGGGCAGCCTGTCCAACTCCATCTGTTTCTATTTTGGCAAGACATTGGAAGTGTTCTGCAGCCTGAGGCTAAAACAAAAGGGTTTGGGGTTTTTTTGTTGACTTGCTAAACTTGCTCTTTTTAGGAGGGCTTCTTGTTGCCTTCACCCTAGAGCTTGTGATCAGACTATCTCCACCTAGGTGCAGATAAACTCAGCTCCTTGCTACTGAATTGCAGTTTTCTGGCTTCCAGGGTCACAAGAGCAGGAAGCAGGCTGGTTCCCTGGAGCCACTGCTGGTTCCTTGGAGCCATTGCTGGTTCCCTGGAGCCATTGCTGGTTCCCTGGAGCCATTGCTGGGTTCCCTGGAGCCACTGCTGGTTCCCTGGAGCCATTGCTGGTTCCCTGGAGCCACTTCTGGTTCCCTGGAGCCATTGCTGGGTTCCTTGGAGTCACTNGGGTTCCCTGGAGCCACTGCTCTTCCCTGGAACCATTGCTGGGTTCCCTGGAGCCACTGATGGTTCCCTGGAGCCATTACTGGGTTCCTTTCGAGCCATTGCTGGGTTCCCTGGAGCCACTTCTGGTTCCCTGGAGCCATTGCTGGGTTCCCTGGAGCCACTTCTGGTTCCCTGGAGCCACTGCTGGTTCTCAGGAGCCATTGTTGGGTTCCCTGGAGCCACTGCTGGGTTCCCTGGAGCCACTGCTGGTTCCCTGGAGCCACTGCAGGTCCTGCACTCCTCTTAGCACAAGTGGCTGCTAGGCAGGAACATCCCTGGATGTCCAGTCACATCCAAGTGCTGTCCCTTTGGAAGTGTCCTTTCTCAATAAATCAATATCACAGTCTGGCTTGGTCTTCCCCAGAAAGTGATCTCCTGCTAGATGGCAGATTGCTTCCAGAAGCTACTGAGCAACACAGCTTGTCTCATACTTGGCTTTCAGTAGTAGGGCTCAGGTGAAAAAGGCTCTTAACCAACATCCTCCCTTCTAAAGAGCTGCTTTATAGTTGCTGGTCATTTTGGACCTGGCCTTCCAGTACCTGAAGAGGGCTTCCAGGCAGCTGAGGAGGGACTTTTGACAAGGACTTGTAGTGACAGGACATGGGGCAATGGCTATGGGCTGGAAGGAGGGAGATTTAGACTAGAGATTAGGATGAAATTCTTGAGAGTGAGGGTGGGGAGACACTGGCACAGGTTGTCCAGGGAGGTTGTGGATGTCTGCTCCCTGGAAGGCTGCAAGGCCAGGTTGGATGAGGTCCTGAGCAAGCTGGGCTGGTGGGAGGTGTCCCTGCCCATGGCAGGGGAGTTCAAACTGGATGATCTTTGAGGTCCCCTCCAACCAAAACCATTCCATGATTCTGCCCTGGTCTTAGGAGGTGCATAGTGCTGCTGCCAGAGGCACAGCCAGCCTGCAGCTGTTGTCTGATTGCTGTCTGTCCTTCCCTCCTCCCTTCTGCTCTGTCCCTATCCCATCGAGTGCTCTCATTTCAGTCCCAGCAGACCTGCCTGCCTGGTGTCGATGGTTTCCTGCAGGCACAAGGCTGTGATATGGATACAGCAGCAAGTGCTTTTATTCCAGTCCCAGCAGACCTTTCTGACTCTTGTGCTGATGCTTTCATGCAGGCACAAGGCTGCTTTGGTGTTACAAGCCCAAAACACTTAGTTTGGGCTATCTGAGGGTGAAGTTTCCTCTTTGCCTGCTTGCCACCTGCTGCCTTAGCACAGATGAGTTTCTTTGCAGTGGAGTTTCCATCTGTCCTGAGAAAAAGGACAGCCCATTGGTGCCTGCAGCAGCATCTTTGTTTTCATCTGCTGAGCTGCTCTTTCCTGTCACCCTGTGTGATTCCTGCAGGTGGTGCTTGGCTTAGCTAGGAGGTAGGATTGATGTATTTGGAGAGGGAAAGAGGCTGAGCCAGGCTTTCCCTGTGCCAGAGGAAAAACAGGGGGAGAAAGCTGGAAAGGACCTCAGCTTGGATCACCATGAGTTGAACCACTCCTTTGCCTTCTGTTGCTGTACTTGTCAGGCTGTTCTGTCTCCTTTTTCCCCTCCTCAGGTGATTTTTCACACTGAGGCTGTAGCATTTCAGCTGGTAGGAGATATGGTCAGTCAGAGCACCCACATTTCCTGGGGGGAACTCAGCACTTGGCAGGAGAAGACCAGATCAAGAAAGTCAACCTACTTCTGCTGGATGCTGATGCTTGGAATAGTGAGCTGCAGGAAATCATGGAAAGCAGAAATGCATCCTAGCCTGCAGAGCAGAGTGAATGGAATTGGCTTTGCCATCTGAAGGAAGAGCCCATTAGCAAGAGAACAGTTCCCAGAACCACCATTTTTGGAGTGAAACAATAAATGTTGTGTGATCTGCACTATGATTAACCTCCCTGCTGCCTTTGCCTGAAGCAGTCATGCTAGCAGAGAGGCTGCCTAAGAGAGGGGACTGCATCTTCCTCATCTTCCTTCTCTGCCAGGCTGCCTCACCTCAGGGCATTTGAGCTGCCTTTGGCAAAGGATGCAGAGTACAAGCAGTAAGAGTGGCACAAATAAGCTGGCAAAGGCTTTGGTGTCATCGTTGTCACCCTGTGATATGATCAGTGTAGGAAATTAAATGCACCCAATTGTAGCTCTCACTGTGGTTCTCTACAGCTTAAGGATGTGAGGGTGAGAAAAGGTGAGGTGAGGGTGAGGAAAGGTGAGGTGAGGGTGAGAAAAGGTGAGGTGAGGGTGAGAAAAGGTGAGGTGAGGGTGAGAAAAGGTGAGGTGAAGCTGAGGAAAGGTGAGGGTGAGAAAGAGTGAGGTGAGGGTGAGGAAAGGTGAGGTGAGGGTGAGAAAAGGTGAGGTGAAGCTGAGGAAAGGTGAGGGTGAGAAAAAGTGAGGTGAGGGTGAGGAAAGGTGAGATGAGTGACAGAAGCTACTTCAGTTTTACAGGAATCACAGAATCACAACATGGTTTGGGTTGGAATAAACCTTAAAGCTCATCCAGTTCCAGCCCCCATGCCATGGGCAGGGGCACCCCCCACTAGCCCAAGTTGCTCAAGGCCTCATCCAACCTGGCTTTCAACACCACCACATCTTCCCTGGGCAACCTGTTCCAGTGCCTCAGCACCATTATGGAGAAGAATTTCTGCTTCACATCCAATCTAAATTCATCTTCTTCCAGTCTGAAGCCATCACCCCCATCCTGTCACTCTACCCCTTTGTCAAAAAGGCCCTCTCCAGCTCTCCTGTAGCCCCTTCAGGTAGTGGGAAACTGCTCTAAGGTCTCCCTGGACCCTTCTCTGCTCCAGGTTGGACAACCCCAACTCTCTCAGCCTGGCCTCATAGCAAAAGTCCTCCTATGGTGACGCTGCAACACCACCAAGGAATTAGAACTTGAGCTGTGAGCTGGCTGAAGCTGATGACAGAACTGATCTTTGGATCAGCAGCACTGCTGCTTTTCATTTCAGAATCTAATTATTTATCTCATAGCCTGTAAATTACAGCAAAGTCTCTTGGAAGCAATCAAATCACACAAGTGGAATATGCATGAAAAGGAAATCAAGCCCTGCTGAAGTATTTTTTTGCACGTTTCAGGGGATTATATTAAAGGACATAACTTCAGGCTCCTCCTCTTTGCAGTGTTGCCTGTTTAACAGCTGCTTTTCATCCTCAGACTAAAGTGACATGGCTTTGAGGGGATCACTCCTGGTTTTCTCCTCACAGGTAAGAGCTGTGAGGCTTGTGCAGCACTGCCAAAAATCAAACCAAGATCTTCAAGTCCTTCTTCAGTCATGTCACTGCCTGTCCTGCTGAACTCATAGGGTTCTCCACCTGGACCCAAAAGCCTAGAGAAGGTTTTCTCATGACCTGGCATTCAAAACAAAGGCACCAACACTCTTTTTGCTTAGCCTAAAGAAGGTTTTCTGGTGACCTGGCATTCAAAACAAAGGCACCAACACTCTTTTTGCTTAGCCTAAAGAAGGTTTTCTCGTGACCTGGCATTCAAAACAAAGGCACCAACACTCTTTTTGCTTTCTTGCAGGTGAACAATGTGACACCAGAATACTGTCTTGACATCATACAGAAGTTTGAAGTCTCAGAAGAAAACAAGAAGCAAAATGTTCTTGGGATTGAAGGTAAAGGTTTGGATTTCAGAATTAGGTTTGTTGAGACACTGCAGTGTGACAGAAAAAGCTCTGACCTGGTGGAGCTCCTAATGTTTAACTCTGCTGGAGAGTTGCACAGCTCAACACCTTCTGCTTTCTAGACCAGAAGCAACTCTGGTCTCTAGAGGCCCCATTCTGTGATTCTGTTAGTGGAGATGTTTTGTCTGAGCTGCAGAAGGCAATTTGAGCAAACCTGTCTTGGCCTCTGCACTGGCTTTGGGGGTAGGGAAGCTCTCCAGGGTGTCAGAGAATTCTTACAGCTGCATTTTAGGAAACAATTCATGTGGATTAAGGAGAAATTCTTGATGGTGAGGAAGGGCAGACACTGGCACAGGTTCCCCAGGGTGGTGTTCAGGAGCAGGTTGGATGAGGCCTTGAGTGACCTGCTCTAATGGGAGCTGTCTCTGCCCATGGCAGGGAGGTTGGAACTGACTGAGCTTTAAGATCCCTTCCAACCTAACCTATTCCATGATCCTATGATTTTATTACCTGAATGAAATCTCTGATCTGGCAGTAGGCTGAGCAGTGGCCAGATCATCCTGGGTGGGTTTGGGTTGCCACTCTTCTCATCCAGCTGCTTTAGTGCTTCCCTTAGAATCTTGCTCTCTTTTCTTCCTGGTGGTTGGTAATGAACTTCTGAAGTGGCTTAGCTTTGCAAATGTTTGTTGATTGGTTTGGATTTTGGTTTTCTTTGGCAGTCACAGATGTGTCTTTCTAGATGATGTTTCCTTTCCTAGCTCCAAGCTGCTTGAAAATTGCCTGGGGGGAAGGCTTTTATCTTTGGGGATGTGTTCTTCTCAAAGGTGACAGAACTTCAGCAGGCTTCCAAAAGCAAAGGCTGTGGGTGTCTGCCAGCCATGGGCTGAGTCTGGGCAGCCTCCTCAGCATGCAGAGAGCCAGGCAAACCACAGACAGCAGCTTAATATGATGAGAACATGGGATACAGGAAAACTGATCCCTGCTGGGTGATTCAGTGGGTTTTGGAGACATGAGTTCTGCATTCAGTTTGGAGCTCCCCAGTTGAAGAAGGACAGGGATCTGCTTGAGAGAGTCTAAAAGAAGGCTATGAGGATGAGTGGGCTGGAGCACTGCCTGATGAAGAGAANGCAATGCCAAGCCCAAAGAGAAAAGCCAAACATTAGAGCTGGAGTTATCTGCTGCCCCCCTTGGCTAAACTTCTTCTCTTCCTTCCAAGGTTTCACCAACTTCATGCGCAGCCCTGCCTGCGACGTCTTTAACCCCCTGCACTCTGAGGTGCACCAGGATATGGATCAGCCTCTCTGCAACTACTTCATTGCTTCCTCTCACAACACCTACCTGACAGGAGACCAGCTGCTGTCCCAGTCCCGAGTGGAGATGTACGCGCGGGTGCTGCAGGACGGCTGCCGCTGCATCGAAGGTACAGCTCGAGTGGCCCTGGCAGGAGCATCTCTCACCTATGCCACCTTTGTGATTTTAGACAGGAGGGAAAAACTCTCAGTTTAATGTAAAGGGAAAACCCCTTTTTAGATTGCAGATTTCTCATTTGATACAAGACTCTCTTACCACACTTGGTAAGGTCATAATAGATTCATAGATCTGTAGAATGGGTTG
>VWYK01067815.1:1591-26759 GCA_013399775.1 Semnornis frantzii
TTTTTTTTTTTTTTTTTTTTTTTTTTTTTTTTTTTAAATAGACATTAAACTGTTTCTTTTAAAAATCAACGCAAATACCGAAGAAAAAGCTCCAAGCATGACAAGAAATTTAACCATCAGCTACAGCTGGTTTGGGCCATCTTAAACTGAACATGGTGCTTCGTGACAAGAGGAACCTGTAACAAAAAGTAGAAACATTTACACACAGGACTGCTCCCACTCAAGTTTGTTTGTTTTGGGTTTTTTTAAATGGATGGCAAAATATCAAGTAGGAGTATCCATTTGATTTTCTAAGTGTACTGCTCATAGTCTTGCATCCTTTTCCTGTTTCTTAGTATGACATTTCTGTTGCATACACACAGGAACATCTAAATTTACACCTTTTAATTTCACGCACACAAGAACTGATTCCAAACCCAATTGCATGTTCAGCCAATCAGGGAAAGAAGAGAGAGACTCTCTTGCAAATCTCATCTTACCAGCACAGCTCGGATTTTCTTTAAGTGTGATTACCCTACAGGGGAAAAAGTGATTCATATTATTCACTATCAATGAGAAAATAAGACATTGAACCTGTAGCCTCATAAAGGCCTAGACTAAGTACAAGAGTTGCCAGCAGTAGCTTGTAACCAGGTTAAATTCTGTGTATTTGTGGTCAGTTGCTGTTTAAAATCAGCTTGGTTCAACGGTGTAAACCTCAAGCAATTAGTGAATGAGTGTTCAGACAGATGTCCTACATCAAGCTCTGAATAGTTTGTGTTACTTTTTTTCATTCATTTTAAATGGTTTTCATTAAAGTAGGCAAAGGATTACACTCCTAACTTCGTGCTCAAACTGCATTCAGAGCTTATATCTGTCTTCCAGACTGAACTTGTATTACTCTGTCAGTGTGCATTCAGCTTATGACTATTCAAGCTTTTTTTGCCTGCATTTCCTGCTGTGTTACAAGTGTTGGAATCCAAAGCATTTGATCAAAATCATCATGCAGATTGAATTGTCAAAGGAAAAAAAAAGGAAAAAAAATGTCAAAGGAAAAAAAAAAAAATCAGAATTGTAGGCCTGATACTATCATTGCTAGTTTTTGGAAGTTTGCAAAGATATGGTACCATTCATTTATTAACAAAAAAAAATGCTAATAATACACTACAACTTTCTGGGAAAAAATAAATCATGGACATCTTCCTGAACAGATAAAATGCATAAATGTAATTGTCTCCTTCCCTGAAGGCTGATACTTTACACATATTTATGCACAGATGTATTCTGTGAGTCATTCAGTACCTGCGCATTGAACCTCATGCCTGGGAAGCTTAACTCTGTAAAAGAGAAACAGAAATTCAGAACTGCAACACCCTGTCTTCCAGTTCATCCTTACCATTGCCTGTGTGTGCAGCCACAGGCAGTCCATCTATGTCTTTGTGTATCTTCTGCATATTTTTTAAGTATCAGTTTTAAGGCTTTTAGCTGATCAGGGTGGTTTCCCCTCTGCATGGATGCTGTGTGTACTTTCAGTTCTGCTGTGTTTTGGTGCCAAGATTGTTATGCAAACTGAAGAAATTATGTGTTCAGGAATCTGGAGGTAAGAGGAACAGGCTCCACCTCAAATGGTTCTGAATCTAAGTCCAGAGTTTCTCTCTCTAAATCAATCCAGAATCCTGCTGCTGTAACTCAAAGCAAAATATGCCTTAGAGATGTAAAACGAGTAAGGCAAGATTAGAAACAAAATGACAACGTTATTGGGCCTGATTCTCAGCTGATTGCACTCACCTCGGGGGCAGCATGCTGACCACTTGTACTGCCGTACTGACATGCTGGGCTCTTAAACCTGAGAAAAGATGTGAATGTGCATATTGAGGTACGCATTCCAAAATACATGAATAACAACATACAGAATAACCATACTGAGACAAGGGTGCATAGGAAATGGATCACCAAAGTATGAATATCATGGAATGCTATTAATTTTTAGTGTGATATTGGATTTGGAGGGAAAAAAGGTGGTCACTGTCTGGGGAGAGGATATTTTAATCAGAATAATCCTGTCATAACGCAAACACTGCATTTAAGAAAAATGAGTAAGTGAAGTACCTTGACAAAGAGCAGAGGGAAGATGAAAACATAAGGTACTTTATATACAGATCTACATAGTTACTGTAGCATGCCTAAGATGGGGATCAAGTGTCAAGCTGCTTTTAAGCTGCCTAGAAAGTGTGTGGAAGATCATGGAAATAGAGGAACCTGTAGAAAGAATAGACTAGAGGGATGCTCAAGGACATCGTCTCTGTGCTGGAAGGAAGGCTCCCATGACCAGGATGGGATTGTGAATTGGGTAACACCTGTGCATGGGCAAGCCAAAGGCCACAAATCAACCAGAGGAACAAGGCATAGAAGAGGGGGCTAGTTAGCATAGTTAACATCTTATTAAGAGGCACCAGGCTCTTGACAGATTGCAGCTCCTCATTCACGAGGTTTGCTCTGATAGCTGAGCCATCAAACTTATTTTATGCAAAGTGAAAATAAATGGTTCTGCAGCAACATTTATGTACCTGACTTTTAATAGAACTGTTTTTCCTCAGCAAGGTAAAGGATTGGATTGGAGCAAAGAGGTTGTTCTCTTGATCTCGCCCAAATGTCAGCTTCAAAGCTGCTATTCCTTGGCTGGCTAAGCCACTCTAATTGCAAGTGCTACAATCCCTCTTCTCTGCAATCCCAGAGCTTCTCCCAGCTCTTTAGTTCCGCACTTCTAGCAATCACTCAGGAACTCGTTCGACATTTCATTGAACCATTTTAAACCTAACTCAGCAGCAGGAACAAACCAACCAAACAAATGAACGCCAAAGGAGTTTGTGCTGTGATCTGAATCAGCAATGGGTTGAGCAAGCAGGAGCATCCTGCGAGACCATAACCCACTCAGCTGAGGAGTGATGTAACCCTGGCAGGCAGCAGTTAGACTGGACTGGGCTGCTGTGCAATTGTAGCACATCTGTTAGATCATTCATATTGCAGTGTAGCAAGTTGATGGGTTTTTACCAGACAAAGCCCCATCTTCTCAGATGCATGAGCAGTGGGGTAATTAAGAGACTTTAAAAAAATTTCCTTTAAAAATCCAAATATTCCATACACATAATTAAACTCACCTGCTGTTATGGAGGGGTAATTAATGTGAGATATGATTTTCAAATATTAATATTGTTTATTAATATTCAATAATCATATGTCTCACCACACTGCTAATTTTAATAATCATTGGTTCTTTTCACAGTCATGGAAACTTCACACAAGTAATAACATAGGATCTAGAGATAACTAGTAATAATATATACATTACTTGAATGAGAAGAGAAAGTTCCTGCAGTCAGTACACCGCTTGCAGTCGATATACCGCTTGTCCACTACATGGACTCTGCTTATGGCAAGATTATTACAAGAGGCTTTAAGTATTTATTCACAAAATTATCTCCCAACTTGAGTGACCTGTACTAGTGGGTGGTGTCCCTGCCTATGGCAGGGGGTTGGAACTAGATGATCCTTGAGGTCCCTTCCAATCTTACCATTCTGTGATTCTGTGACTTGCAGGGCTAGCTACAGCTTCAGAGAGTATCCAGATACTTTCAGGGGATTCTGTTACTGTCCTGTCAGCTGCTGAGACTTCTAATTCTTCCCAGGCTTCAGGGTGCTGGGGAAAGAAGGCAGACAATCTCTGACCTGGTCCTGGCTCTCTGGATGATCTGTGTATCTCCAGGACTTCCCGTCTTGGCAGGAGACTTTCAGATACAGGCAGGGTGTCTTGTGATGTGCACTCTTGGCACAGATGTCATGCTGGCTATGCAGGCCAGTCGTGTGGAGGCATTCAGAGCCTGTTCCTGGTAGACTCAAGGCACGCAGTTTCCAGGCAGTTCAGGATACAATAAGGCAGTGGCAAGCAGGCAAGCACAGATACAACATCAGAGCACAGATACAACGGCAGAACACATTGCGTCATCTGCTCATCTCCTTTTTTATCANATGTCTGGCCAAGCCAGGACATGTATAATGCTATTTTGGCCTGCTTAGGCCTACCATGACACCTACCAAAAGAAAAATAACTCCCTAGGTTTCTCTTTTACTGAAGCAGAATCATAACTTTTTACTTACCGATGGCAAAACCAGAGTTCTACACAGAGAGACAAAATGATCAGTGCTGACAAATGCAAGCAGGGTGCATTTCAAAATGGCCCAGTTTTTAAAAAGGAAATACAAACTCTAGGGTCTTCCATATCTCTGGTGCTGTGTCATGGGAGAGTTCTGAGCAACTAAATATTAGGAAGTGCATGAAAAGTTAAACAAGTAACATTATTTGCTTTCTTTAGTCAGGTGATTTTAAAATGGTTAATATTTGATAGCGTAATGATAAATATTTTAATATAGTATATTGCAGTCAGTTAGGAATAGATCAAAAGATACAAAGTAAGCTCCACTAGATAAATTTTTATTAGGTACATGAAATAGAACATAAAGCTTGATAGCAATTACCATTTAATCTATTCACGTTGGAAACGTATTGAAGAGGAAACTTATAACTGGGCTGGTATGAATTATTAAATGTTCATTTGAACAGTGACGATCAGAACTGCTTTTGCTCTGAAAAATCTGTCACATTTGCCTTTTGAGCCTGCTCAGTGGCTATAACTTTCATGTAATTTGCTTACTCGCTGGCTTTATATGACCACAGAAATAAAGAGATTGGTGGCACCACAGACACACCCAGATAGGATGGTTTTATGAAGGAGCTTAAGAGCATCATTTAGGAACAAAAAAACCTTCCTCCTACTTAAGTGCAGATAAAAACTCCTGACCTGAGGCCATTAAAGATTGCGGACACTTCCTATCTTGACACTGGTGCAAGTGATGGCATTGCTGACAGCAGCACATGCTGATTATAAAGACTTCAGTAGTCAGTGAATTTAATTCCTTTACACATCTACAAATACAACTCTCAAGAGGTCTTTCTGTTCACAACGATGGCAATATGAAACCCAAAATTTCATTCAGGAGGAGATGATAGGTTTTAACGTGTAAGGTAGTATCTGCCTTCCCTAGCAGTGTTATTAATTTTTTTAAATGCCTTCTAATATTTTGCATTAATAAATGGGTGCCATGGAAATAGGTATGCCAAGACTCAAAGTAATCAGTGTGTATAACTTCAGGTTTGTATTTCTACAGAGCTAAACATTGTAGTATCTAACAGCTAATGAACTCTTGCTTTTTGTATGACGAAATACCAGTATTTGAGCTACTTCCCAGAAGATGTTATGAGTAATCTCTAGAGAGAAAAAAATCCAAAGTCAGACGGAAGGTTTTATAGAACAGGTGGAACTACAGGAGTTCTTTGGTATCAACAGGTTGAGTACTTCAACAGTGAATCTCTGAAAATAATCCAGACCTTTCAAGACCTGAGCTCTTAACTAAAACACTTAACAGAAGTGCCTCTTTGCGTTTCTCAATTCCCACTTCACCCTACTCTTTTCTAACCATCTTACCTAGCTTGTCTTTAGAGCTAGTCTTCAAAACCTTTCACTCCTGTGAGCTGTGTCCTTCTCTTCGTGCTTGCACGCTAACAGACAGTAGAACACCCTACAATAGAAAATTAGAAAGGCCATACCAAATCAGACCAGGGATTGATTTACGCCAGTGTCCTCTAGCAGTAGTGGGCTTAAGTGATGTTTCACAAAGCATAGGCATCCAAATCCTAAGAAGCTGCAGCTCATGGATTTTCTTAGCCGAAGAGTTTGTCAATATCTCCATATTTAGTTGGTCTCAGTGAATCTTTCATCCACTAATTTGCCTAATCACTCTTTGAGACGTTCCTGCATTTGTTTTCCAGACATCCAGGGCACAAGTTCACAATTACACAAATAACAACAGCAGCAGCAGCAATAGTGATAATAATAATTTCTTTGTTTTAACTGGCTGGCTGATGATTTCATTTAGTACTTCCTAAATCTTGGGAGGAAGAGATTTCCAATTTACCATTTCCATAACCTGAGAGATTTTATAGATGCCTATTTTGTTTCCCTTTGATTTGTCTTTCCTCTTATGATGAAGAAAACTAATCTATTCTCACCTTTTACGAGAGCTGCTTATGATTGCTCTCAATTCTACCATTTTTTGGTAGTGTGCTATATACCTTTTACATATGGAAGACTTTGTCCAGCCTTCAAGAGATGGCTTCATCATGAAGTTACATGGTGACATCATGTATTTTCTATTTCATTCTTTTCTTTTCCATCCTGAAATAGAGAATAAAAGAAAGAAAGAAAGAATATCTTTGCCTTTTCAACAGTCAACATTTGCAATAAAATAGCCTGAACTACTCTTAAAGTCCCTTTGGGAAATGATGAAAGCCAAGTATCTACAAGGGTTCATTACTCTTGATCACTGAATTTCAGCTACCATTGTATTATATCCAGGCACCTTAGAAATTCTTCTGCAGGTCTTCACAGTCACGATACTTTTGTAACATGCACAAACTTTATTACTCTTCACTCACTTTTCCTGCACAATACTGCCTGTGTGATCACGCAGTACTTAAAGGACTCTGTACATTTATTCTTACCCTGTTTTCCCTTTTACTCAATCCATGATTATTCCATTAAAAATAATAAACCACACAGCCTCTCTTCTTGGTTTATTCAAAAATACTGCTGAGGCATCTTGTGAAGTACTGTCTGGAGATTCAGATACATCATCAGTTTGATCATTTGCACAATGCTGGTTCCTTTAAAAATCCACTAGGTTTCCACACTCTTTCTACAACATTTTACTCTTCTGTGCACATCATGCTCATTCATTTATCTTTTGATTCCGTTCTTAACTTGAAGCACATTTGTTGCTGCAGAAGTTTCATTTACTGGTCTTTAGTTCCTCTTAATCCCCTTGGAGCTCTTATAAAAATCCCACCTGCTGTAAGTCCTTCTTGCAGCCTGTCTTGCTAATCAAATCGGTAAGATCACAGGTCACAGTCAAAAAGTTATTCCTGCATTTGTTCAGAGTTCTTGGGTCAGTGTTACTTCCTTCTGGTGATCTGGTCCAGCAGGCTATCTTCCATTTTGTAAGAATGGCATGTACAAACTTTTGAGATGAACCCCCACCAACACAGGCCATAGTCTGGTAAACCTCTGAAGCTCTTCCACAGTTAATGCCTGTAGATTTTTTCCCTCCCCTATCTCAAAACGCCATTCATTTGCCCATGAGACTTCCCTGAAGGTTTCTGCTTCTGGTCTGTTTAGGAAAAAACTAATTACTCATTTTTATGACTTTAGTACATTGCTCAGTCATTTCTGGCCTTCCTTGCTGCTTTACCATGTTCTTCTAGATAAATTCTAAGAGTCTGCAATAATTTCTCTTTTCCTTCAGTTTATCATAATTTCCACATTTTTCCTTACTGTTTGTAAATGTAATTTCTTTAGAAAGGTATCTTTTACTTTGCTGCTAGCAATGGAGTTTTTATAAAAATCCTACTAAATAATGGTGTTTTCTTGGATACTTTACTGTGCATCTCCAATGTATTAATCTCACCAAATAATCTGCAAGCACTCTGCCCCTTCAGCTTCTTGCATTTCTTTCTAATTAATTACATCATCTTCTCTTCCCCTAGTCTTCTGCCCCTAAGATGTATATTAATGTATATTATATTCAAATGCATCTTAAAGTTAAGCATGCAAGTAAATATTTTGACAAGGAACATAGGTAAGATAAATCAGGAGCAAAAGCTTGATCTTACATGTGTCAGTCCAGCTTTGTGTTAGATATTTGTCTGCTATCGTTTACAGCACAAATGCTAGACAAGCTATCCATATGAATAACAACTGTGAGAGTGAGTAAGCTTTACAGGAGTCAGCCAGCATATATTTAGAGGGGACTGACAGCCCATACACAAGTACCATGATGTCCTGTGGCAATTTACGGCATTGTTCTTTCAATTCTTTTCATCCCTGCACATATTTTGGGATATGGTTTTGTTGATTATACACTGTTCTCACATTGAACTACCATCAAGTAGCCAAGTTAAGCCCATTACAATTATCTTGGCTTCTAGGAAGACTAATTAATATGAATGAATAGCCAAAAACAGCTGTAACTTGCTACAATACCTGTGTGCTACTCCCTGTCCTTATGCTATTTCCTGCTTTAATTTAAAGGTTTTTCACATGGGCCCAAGAATCTATTCTTGTACTTCAAAACTATTAGGTTATAGGGAGCTCAGCCATAATCACTTTGGAGGAGGGGTAGTTAGTTAAGTTAGCCTTAAGGAGTGGCACCAAGCAGCTATAGGTCAGGAATACACGAGGGCTGTGATCAAAAGAGCTGCCAGCTTTGTTACCCACCTACACTAATCAGTCCCCAGGTGCTGGAGCAACACATACCTCCAGTATCCTCAGTATAGAAATAGCTGTCCACAGGTTCCATTCAGCAGGACATCCTCTAATGAGATGGTGCATCACTGGGCTGTGAATGTTACACGCACTTTAAATGGAAATAAAGTTCCCTTTTTAGCAAGAAATCCTTGAAATAGGAGTTGTCATACTTTGAAGAGTTTGGAATTTCATTTCCAAGGAGAGTAAAGAGAATTTCACCACATGCAGCACTTCCATTGAAGAGATGATGCTGCGTTTTGATAGTGAGGCAATAAGCAGTGACTAGCATCCAAGGACAACAAGTGACTCTCACAAGGTTCAAAACCCTGGCTTACTTCCTGCTGGTTTCAAGAACAGGAGAATCTCACGATGATATTGAGGTTGTTAGTGTAAGGAAAATCATACTGAGGGCAAACAGCATCCTTAATTCAGCCTTATTATCTTGACATTATGCAGCAATGTGCAGCTCTCTGTAAGGAGGCTTCAGTGCTCAGTAAAATCAGCATCCTATTCCACATATCTCTGCAGACAGATTACAATAGTGTGCTACAGCACAAACATCTCAGAAATTAGTCACATGCTTTGCAATGCCCCTGTTTACATGCACACACACCTGGTGTTTCATACACAACTGGGAAGAGATGTGAAAGGCTGCATGCACACAGCATAACTTCTGCAAAGGTTTGAAAATTTGGGTCAAGATTTTCTCATCAGGGAAGAAGCCATGTATATACTGCTACAGTTTTCCTGCAGTGACCCAAGAGCTTTGCTAGTTCATGCAAAACCATTACCAATTTAAAACACAACTAAAAAGCTGCTTAGAGAAGTGTACACCAGTTACATCTCTTCTTTTATTCAGTGGCAACATGACAACGTAGTGAGGATGCTGCAGCAGCCCACGCTGCTCTGCTCCATTAGACGACCTTGACTGTTTTGCAAATACAAAACATAGAGCCAGCTAAGATGTGTTGAGCACCTCCCTCACCTCCTCCCACGCATCCTGGCTTTGGCCCAAACCCTTCAGTTGCAATTCCTTTAGCACTCATCTTTCTCTTTTAGCTTAGCAGCTACTCATTCTGTCTCATTCTTGCAGTCTTCAGAAAACTAACATCCCACTCGTATCTGCCATGTTGCCACTTAAGAAACACTGTCTTACACAAGCAGCATAAAACCCTTGCATTTCACATTGCTGACATGGTACCACCTCACTGGGCTACATTTCAGACCTGGGCAGGACCCATGCTGGCATCTGTGCTGCTGCAGATGGCATGTCTGTGCGGAGGTTGCCTTACATGCTGGCCAGCCACGCTGGCCATTTGGCTTCATGGAGCAGGAGGAAGCTTGGTGTTTAGCCAAAGTGTTTAACTCCTCACAGGGGTCATCCTAGCTGGAACTGCAGATTTTCTCATCCTTCGGTGTGCACCCATCAACTAGCACTCTGCACAGGCATGCCACAAACAGCAGCTCTCACACAGCAGGGTATGTGAACAGATATACACAGTTCTGCAGCAGCTGTAATTGAAGAAATGTGATTGCCATTGCCAAGACTGCTGAAAGAGACAAGCATGTGATAGTTGTGGGAGTTCAGGTGGTGTAAGATAGGGGTACGCAAGGTGGGATGGCTGAGGACAGAGAACAGGACTGGAGCTAAAGAGATAAACCTGTCAGGAACTACAGCTTCATCATCCAGATTCTGTTTAGCAGAAATTTGTTTCCATTTTCTCTGAAAGGTCTACAAACAAACATACTCAACCATTATGTTTTTAAAGCATCAACATTCCAGAAGTACATTTTGGTAAAACTTGAGCATTTCTTAAGTGATCCTTCCTTCTCTAAACCCAAGGTGAGTATTGAAGTTCCTAACGTCTTAGGAGCATGACTAAATGACCACAGTTTAGCTTTTCCGTCTTAAGTACAAGTGGAAGACTTAGAATTCTTTCTCCCTTATGAGGAAAGGCAGAGGGAGCTGGGTCTCTTTAGCTTGGAGAAGAGGAGCCTGAAGGCCAACCTCATTCATGTTTGTAAAGATGTGAAGGGTGAGTGTTGGAAGGATGGAGCCAGGCTCTGCTCAGTGACATCCAATGGCAGGACAAGGGGCAGTAGGTGCAAGCTGAAGCAGAGGAGGGGCAATGGGAACAGAAGGAAAAACTTTTTTACTGAGAGGGTAACAGAGCTCTGGTACAGGCTGCGGAGGGGGGTTGTGGAGTCTCCTTCTCCAGAGACACTCAAAACCCATCTGGATGAATTCCTGTATGATCTGCTCTAGGTGGTTGTGCTCTGGCAGGGGGTTTGGACTTTCAAGGTCCTTTCAAACCCCTAAGGTTCTGTGATTCTCATCATGAAGTTTACAAGTACTGGTACAAGATATCTTTAGAAATACCTAACCCCCCAATTATAGAGCAATTTATTTTGACTAGATTAACAGAGCCATCTTTGTATTTCAGCTTTGGCATGACTTGAAAATAAAGGTTGGAGAAAATAATTTTTAATTAAATGATGCAAATATTTTGAAGTGAAATCATATTTTGCATTATCTGTTCCTTGGCGATCTTAGGTTCCTTTGCTATGCATTAATAATTAAATTTTAACACCTATGTGCGTCAGGATTGATAAACATAAATATGTTTGATAATTACCTTGTCAAAAATAATGTAAGACCCATAGAAAACACAGAAGGAAACAGTTGTTACTTATGAGAATCTTTTCACTTTGGACTTTTAAATACCTGGCATTTTCTTAACATTTTCTCCTAGTAAACAATCCACATCCATGTTTAGACGGATTATCTTTAGTTGACAGGCATGCAGAAAGAACTTTTCAGACACTAACCCAAACAAACACATCCTGAGTACTCTCTTCCTAAGACAGGTCTATTGTTATTCAGAGGTTTTCCACTCTGCAGCAAAACTGTAGAGCTGATCAAATGAGATAGGTCAAATTTCATCACTATTGCTATAACTTATTAGCAGCAGCCAGCATATTAATGCTGTGAAAAATGTATGGAGTGTCTGTACATATTCTTCATCTGTGTGGGTCAGTGTGTAATAATGAATTATGAATTCTAACAGCATGCTTATCGAAACATCACTTTTGAAAAAACAAATAATCAGAGCCTCTGAATTGTTGTTAACAGGCAATATCATTAGATTAGATGGTGTTTTGGTGTGAGCATTTTTGCTGAACAGCATGATATTGCAAGGCAGTTTATAAAGTGTTTTCAGCTAAAACAAACACTGGTTAAGCCTATCACAGTGGTTACACCTGCCTAGCACATTGCAGACAAACCAGTGTGCCTGGAGAAAACTCTGCTGGGAAGCCAGCACCTCTTGTCTCTGTCCTCCCATCTAGTGGCTACTCTGTCACAAAGATAAATGCACAGGGATACCTACAGCAAGTCCATATGTCGCAGTAAATATTGGTGATGAAAACTATCACAGAGCAGCTAATAACATTATTTGATACATTAATTTATGAGTTCTCAGTTTTGCTGAGTGCTATGTGCCAGCAGTTCGAGTCATTGATACTCAGATGAAAAGAGAGGAATTGCACTAACTAAACCTCCACTGACAGGACAGCATATTACCCATTCTGTCTCACAACAGAATTATGAGTGTCAGTTTTAAATTTTACTGTAATAACTAAAAATAGGCAATAACAGATAATATTTTTAAAGGCCAAGATAAAGCATAGGAGATAAAAACACCTTTGAAAATCTTTATCATAGAATGGCAAGGTTGGAAGGGACCTCAAGGATCATCTAGTTCCAACCCCCTGCCGTAGGCAGGGACACCTCCCACTAGTACAGGTCACTCAAGGCCTCATCCAATCTGGCCTTGAACAACTCCAGGGAGGGGGCAGCCACAACCTCTATGGGCAACCTGTTCCAGTGTCTCACCACCCTCACTGGAAAGAACTTCCTCCTAACATCCAGTCTAAATCTCCCCTCTGCCAGTTTAAACCCATTTTCCCTTGTCTTGTCATTACCAGACCTTGTCAATAGTCCCTCCCCAGCCATCCTGTAGGCCCCTTTCAGATATTGGAAGGCTACTATAAGGTCTCCTTGAAGGCTTATCGTGTTCCAGATATGTGAATATGAAGCTGCTAAAGTTCTGCCTGGTGAGACTGGAGGTTCATACATAACATTGGTATTTCAAACTGGCAGAATATTTAACCATCTTCTGCAGCTGCCTCTGACAAGGCTGCATGTTCCTTCTCTAACCCTCATAGTCGATAAGCCTTTACAACAGAGTGCCTCCAAAGCTCCCTTGGAAACAGTAATCAGTGTATCTAATAATCGAGTAAATACAACTGCAGTCCAGAAGACCTGTGTTCATTCCCTTCTTTTCTACCATAGGCAAATCATCTGACTTTCCCAGGTATCAGCTTCTCTGTTGTTCATAGACAAAACTCCTACTCTAAAAAGCTTTGAGTTTCATCTCCATTCTAGAGCTAGCTCCACAAAAGGACTTTGAAGCATTTCAGCCACCTTCAGACCAGTAAATCAGTGTCTCTTCAGAAAGATCTGACTCTCAGCACTTTTCCTCAAAGATATATCCCCGATGTTTCATAGGAACTATATAAATGTTTGACCTTTATCTTCACATTCTAACTAATGTCCTGAATATTCATTGCCTGAAAGATTCTACACCATTTACTTTGCACATTGCTGGTTTGGTCTCCTATAGTAGGTTACTACCTGGTATCTTAAATATGTCTGTTCTGAACTATGCAAGAGGAATATGCAATGGCATTCAAGTATAAGGTTGGCTTTGCCTTTACTTTTTGACACTGCACATATCTGGTAAGTCACATTTACTCAAGTGTGACTTTTTTTAGTTACATACTCGACGTCTTTGATCTTTCTGATAGTGTAATTAAAGATTATTCTGTTACAAACACTGTGTTGTTTACAAGTCAGTCATAATGCCTATTTCCAGTACATTTTGTTACTGATTTTTCAAAATGTCCTGTGCAATGAGCTTTAAGCAAATCCAGCAAGTTTTAGATCACGAGTAACTTTAGAATATCAATGTTCAAAGTTTGACTTGACGTGACTATAGCATCTTCTGTGTGAAAAATAAATACAACTAAGTCTAAATTATTACTTTGAATTCAAACAATTTTTCTGCCTTGTGTTTGCTCAACATAGCAAACAAAAGTTGCAGAACCAGGCCTACCCTGAGTGATACTGAACCAACTCTTTCTTAACACTGAAACCAGGACATACGTCACTGAGCTACAACTATGGTGCTTTGGGCAATAAAATCTTAAGTAACATATTAGTCTCTTTTATCAAACACATCGTGAGGACTTTTGCTCAACTTGGCAGAGAATACGTACACATGCATGGGTATACCATTTATTTGGGGAGCAAAAGATTAGGAGAGAATAAATGCTTTAAATACTGCCATTGAAGAACATAAGATTACCAATTAATTTTAAACTTCTCACTCAGCAGTGCTCTGAAATAATTGTAAGTTTTCTCTACAAAGAATTTCATGATCCAGGGCCCTGCAGATGTTTTGAGGAATAGCAATGTAGCCAGCATGTGTGCTCAGGTTAGTAGTATTGTGGAATTAATATCGTCATTTATTGCAGCCATCAGCACATTCTTTCACTCACTCTCTCCCCTTCTCCCCACCCCCACCCCNAACATTTCATTTCAAAACATTTTCAGTTGTGATTATCTTCTCTTGTTCTGTTGCCAAATAAAGTAATAGTGAGGGTAGGGTGGGAGGTGTGACTGGGGAACTATTTCATGTGTTTTGAAAGTTTCAGTGCAACATTCACTGGAAAGAATGGCAGAAAGAAACTCCTGTCTTTGTAAACACAGAGAAATTATTTGTGTTCTTTTGTGTCAGAAGCATTATTCCAAGTGAAACACAGAAGCAGTTAAGGATGCAGGAACTTTCAGCCCTTTATATAATTCACTATCATGTATTTGAATTGCTGACCTTTGCATGCTCCTGCTTTGGTTTACTCTCCAGGCTTCTGCCTTTATGGTCTCTATAAGCGCAATACTCATCACAAGTCTGTGTAAGAATTCTTGGGAACTTTTAAGAAAATGCTTTTGTCAGGTTTGAAGATAAAAATGCTGCTGTTTAGGCAAAGCCACCCCTACAGTTCTCTTGGAAAGGACTGAACTGCCTGGCCATTGGTGTCCAGTGCCCTTGCTGGAGGAGGGGGGTGGAGCAAGCTTAGAGGAGTCTCCAGAACAGCATCCCTTTTGTAGCACCCAAACCAGGCAAGCAGAGCAACTCCCTTTGGCAGTAATAGGACCAATCACAGCCTGCGGAGTGCCAGACAAACCTTGAGTGGGGAGGCAGGTCTCAGGTTATACCAGAAGGTCAAACATTCAGGACCAGGACCCAGCCGGTCACCCCAACAAGGACCAAGGCAAGGGCCTGAATTCAAATGCACTTCCAGGCCTGCAGGCGGAGGGCGCTTGAGTGGAGGCCTCACACGAGGCCTTTCATAGCTCCTGCTCACAACCGGGGAGTTTCCAAAGAGCCAGCTCCAGGTTGCACAGCTGCGCTGGATCAGAGCAAATGTCAGATGTGGACAGTGGAGAGCCTGCAGGAGAGCAGCAGGCTGCCCACACACCCAGACCCCCCACAGCTGCCTGAGACAGACTGGCATCCCTTGGCAGGCATCCTGGCACCATTTACATGTCTAAATCTCTCATAGGTCTTAGAACATACCTTCCAGCTCCTTGTAAATGTCTGACATGCCCTCTGGCACCTGTAACAGCAGTAGCTACTTGTATTTAGGGAAGCATATCCCACCTTCCAAATATGCAGATGGCCATTTGATGACCACTTCATCATCTGTATCTGACGAGTTGTTGTCTTAGCTAGTCGTTATTGATAGTGGTTACACCCAAACCCTGACCTCGCTGTTGGCACTAGCCTAGAAAAACCCTGTAGTTTCAATTGCTTTTCTTCCTAGTTAAGGGAAGAGAAGACAGATGATGTAAGGATGTTCATTTATCTCCAGGAAGATAGAAATAATGGCACTGCAGCTTACAGCTTTCTAAGTGGAACATGAATGATAGAGGTATGTAGGTCCTTTTGAGCAACTAAGGCTGTGATGTAGCTTATTGCTCTCCTGAGATTATCCTAAAATATGATAAGGGTCATACCAATCCAGTGGTGCTCGTCCACAAGCAGAGCAATAAAAACAATGGGGAAAGAGTTGTCCCCACTTGAGGAATCATCCTTTTCTGAAGAAGTATGAAATCCTAATCAGAAGACTAAAAGGATAATCAATCATTTCCTGTAACTGAGGAATATTAGAAGGTATTATCTCAATTCTTATGTAACTACATCTGGATTATATTTCTTCAAACATTTTAACAAGCAATCTTCCTGTTTCTACCAAAGCTACAATGGCTTCACTATCACGCAAGAGTATTATTTGCAGAATCGATTCTCCCCCTTGTCCTTTTTGATGTATTCCTCCTTATTATCATTTATTAATTAAGTCCATAGGTTTTGGATTAAGAACAGAGATAGAAAATGAGAAAGTACAGACAACCTGGGAAACAGGAACTTTCCAGTTTTGCTATCTTTATAGCATTGTTAAAATAAAATTCATTCTGTAGAGGATTTTGTGGTTTCAGTAGTGAAACATAACCAACTAAGCTTACCCTTGTGGATGCTAGAATCAACTGGCACCTGTTTACAAGAGAGGAATCACCATCCGTTCTGTGGCTGTGCACTCAGGAGAACTCAGTAGTACTTGTGTCTTGTAGAAACGGTGAAGACTTTTCCTGCAATTTGATTAGAACTGGCTTTACTTTGATGTAAGAATTGTGCAGCAAGTACAGAAATCACACATAGGCAAACAAACTACAAATTCTACCAAGAGCTTTCAAACACAGTACCGTCATTAGCCATTTGCTTTCTCAAAACTTAATAAAACTGCTTTGATAAAAAGTTGTGCCGTTTTGATTGTGTCTAGAATGGACATTTCTAAGGCAAGTCAGGATGTCTGCCTTTAGAAGCTTGGTCAGTGTGTATTTCCTTGTATTGTTGGCAATATAGTTAATACCAATGTTGTTTCAACTCTGCAACAGAGATCTTTGCTTAATGTTTGTCATTTAGGCTTCATGCTTGTACTTGTCTGTTCTGATTTGTCTTAACTTCAGAGTATGTCCTGGTAGATAAGAACAAACCAGTTTTGTTTTCATAATATCAAAACATCTACCTTGTCTTGATGTGACAGGTTCCTAAGATAGTTTCACTGATCCCACTACAGTAAATGCTGAAGTAGTGTCACTTCATAGAATACCCAAATCATAATATCTCATTTAAAAGAGCAATGATGTTTTTCATATCAGGGGATATCATGATTTTTTTAAGGAGTGGATAGAATGAGACAAGAAGGATGGAGAGAGACTGTTCACAAAGGCCTGTAGTGATCGCACAAGAGGCAATGGCTTCAAAGTGGAGAAGAGCAGATTTAGATTGGGTGTTAGGACAGGTTATTCACTATGAAGGTGGTAGAACACTGAAACAGGTTGCCCAGGGAGGTGGTTGGGGCCCCTTCCCTGGAGGTATTCAAGGGGAAGCTCAACAGGGCTCTGGGCAACCTGATCTAGTGGAGAATGCTCCTGCTGACTGCAGAGGGTTTGGACTGGATGACCTTTGGAGGTCCCTTCCAACCCAGACCATTCTGTGATTCTGTATGTCTATGGTATAAAACCACTGAAGAAGTCTGATCAACACTGATGTGTATTTGTGGTAGCAAAATGTTTTGAAATCATTTGGCAGTAAATGTAACTGGTAATAATACATTAAATTATTACAGTAATATAGCAGTAGACCTGGAAGACAGGGAGAGAAATCTTAAGTGACAAAACCTCTAAGTCGGTTATTAGCTATGGGTTATTCGAGCGAATATGATTCTTAAATCAAGAAAAGTTAAGGGTTTTGTCATATGCTGTGCAAAACTTAATGCAGCAGCAATTGTAACCTTACAGAAGAAGCCTGACTACTTACCATTTCCCCCATGCCCTCATGTCCCCCTGTCCTTTATACAAATAAAATCGTGAGTTGGTCGAGCTCCACGTAGAGTTTTTTAACACACAACATGAATATATTGCAGATTTAGGATTGTTTCCAAATAATGGCCATAATTTGGGTTTGCTCACTGCCACTATGAAAATGTTTCTATTCTGATCATTTATGTTCCATTACAACTGGAAACAAGTTTAAACCTTTGCATTTAAATGAGACTAAATGTTTTGCATTCTCCAATGTCATTAGTAACTATTTGACAAATTGAGAAAACCATTACTAAGCCCTCAGAACTGCAGAGGTTTTCTTGTACATGTTTGCTATATGTATGTGTAGATATCTATGCTCTTATTAAGCATACACATCTTCCTCTTTTGTTGCAATCTTTTTTATATTCTGTAATTGTTTTTACTCTTTACTAAGTTAACACATTTTTAGAGAATAATGCGTATTAGTTATGGAATCTTTATTCGTAGGAATTAACTCTGAATTTGACAAGAAACTGCTCGTGCTTGGCCTCAGTTTACTGAGCTTTATGTGGCATTCCAATGTGTTCTTCACAACCACTACATATATTGAAGCTACCTATGAACATCACTACTGCAAACATCGGTTTCTCTATGCTTGGGTTTTTACTCACTCAGGCCAAGACATGGCATTCTATTCACATATGGACTGAAAATTTCCACATAAATTGATTCAAGTAATACTCTTATTTATTCTTATTACTAGATAAGGAGTACCAAGGAAACAGATGCATTAGAGACATAAACAGTGAAGAATAATTTCTTCGGCAACTAGATATGCATGCTTTCAAAGTTTGGAACAATGGGTGGAACCCAAGGTCAAAAAAATCTCATTATTTCAGTTGTGCCACTCACACAAACTACTGACAACCAGCATAAAAAATTCACTGCAGCAGAGGGAGGGTCAAAGCTTGCATCAGGGCTTTAAAACAGACAAAATGTTGTGCATTATATTCTGAGCTGTCAAGCCACTTATCTGTCCAGGGACTATAACACTCATGATCTGGGAGACAAAAAGGAGAAAAGTGAAGAAATTATTTTTAAAAGAGAGAGATGGAGAGAGATGGCTGCAATGATAGCAGAAAAAGAGCACACTGAAGAAAAATGTGATGGGAGAGATCATACAAAACACTGCTTCAAATCGAAGACCAGAATTCAAGAAAGGAAGCAAGGACCTCTAAGAAGAAGTTTTCTTTGTGTGACTTCATCATTAATGATCTTTATGTTGTTCACACAAACAAATGTAAATGTTATTTAAAACTACAGGTTTTGATGCAGACCATGCACACCACCTCTCCTCAATATGTTCATTTCCTTTGAAGTCAATACCCTGTTCCTTCTCATACTCATGTGGCCAGCCCACCTGATTAAGATGGCACTGTAGGCAAGTTGCACAAAAAATTAAGAGTATGGCAGGAAAGGGTACGACAGGCAGGAAAGCTGTGTATTCCCAGGCTCGCTGCTCCTGCTGCTTGGAGAAATGGAAAAGCTAAGGGCCAGGCACATACTGAGGCTCTAGCAGCCTTACCCGCAGCCACCAGCACGAGCTGCAGCATCTCTCCTTGAGCTTTAGCAGAGCAACGGGTCTGCAAAGACCTGGCATTCCTGCCCTGTTCAGCAGTTCCCAGGTTGCTTATTGCCTTCTCTAAGGAAAATCTAGAGCCTCTTCTGAAATAAAAGGTGCTCTAATGCCTATCTTAAAAGAAAATTACTGTGTTAACATTAAAAACACTGTTAATTTTCTTTAAAGCAATTAATATACTTGCCTTGCTCTGGTCTTGGCAGCATGTCAGCTACTTTCAAGTATTTTGTTTTAAATTCCAGTGAATGTGCTCCAGTGAAAGTATTTTTCTTATGCTGCTGTGTATTACACTCACTAGATATTACTAATCAAAGTCTTAAAGTGAATAAACATAATTAGTTAATATTAAAGCTTTAAAAGCAATCCTGAGGATGCTTCCAGGAAGGTAGAAACAGTATTAGAGTCGGTCAGAAAAATCTTACAACAAAATTGGCAATAACAACAAAAGGGATTTCATATCATTTTCAGAACTGTTTCATTTGACTTCCCTATCACCATGACTGCTACCTACATTGTACCTATGTGCATATACATACGTGTATAGACACACGTGTACAACGAAAGAGACACGGGTCTGAAACTAATGAAAAGAAAGCAGAGATAATACAAGATTAACAACTTCAGAATTTTCAGCTACTGCCTAGTTTGCTGAGAACATTCAACTCTACCTGATCTTACTCTAGTGTGTTTCTGTGGACAAACTTAACAGCATACAAGACCAATGAAGGAGAACCTTTTGAGCTGTCCCTTCTTTAAGTACATTTTAAAGTTTTCTAATGATAAATATGTGGTCTGATTTAAAATTCAGTATCTCTAACCTTGTATCCAGAATTTTGTAGACAGCAATGATTGGAGGCATTTGACAGTAGCCTGCTTCAGTGTCAAAGGCATGACAAGCAGCATCTAGCAAAACCCACTTCAGCCACCCATCTCCAGCAATATGTAGCTACAAATCAGATTCTGGGCTGATGGCCTCTTGAAATAGCAAAATAAGTTTGAAAATAGAAAAAGCTGTTGGAAAATAAGTTTGTTTTACTGAATACTTGGTAAAATTTGGATAATATATTCTGGGTCAAACACAGTGTGAAGGATCTCATCTGCCCTTTAAGAAGTGATATTCAGCTATTGAATTCCACTCAGAACAGTCAGTATTGACTGGGCAAATATTTCATGATTTTCATTGCCTGAACTGTAGGAAGCATCCCAGCAGTGGGTGTTTGAGACAAGCACATTCAGTAGCTGTACCATCAGATAAAGTATTTTGATTTTGCATATTGATATGGCTAAACGAATACAGTATTAATAATGAAGTCAGCTTTAAAGATACGTAGCCTCAGTTACAAGAGATGGAACTAAAATACTGACTTTTAACTATAGTTCATTTTCACAGCTTGTGTTTTTATGGGTAGTTAATCTCAGCACATTTATTTGGTAGTGATTTATTGTTCCTCGTGCATAGTCTAAACACTGTTTTCTGCAATATATATGTAGAATGTTAAAATTCAGACACGAGGCTGTCACCAGCATGTGGGGTTTGTACTTTAATATCCAAATGTTGACATTACAGTTCAAAAACTGGACAACAAGGTTAAAGCCATCACACTTAGTAAAAACCTTTGATTACTAAAGGAATCACAAAAAAAAAAAAACCTATTTAACTTTTCTCTCAATTGGATCCCCTTGGATGCAGAACATTAGAAAGCAGTTAAGTAGTCATCAGCATTCTCTAGAGTGAGAAAGTAATTCTTCTGAAAGCAAACCAGGACAGATAAGATTACCAGTACAGTCGCTGGGGCACAAAATTGTACAGATTTATGTAGAACTTGGACTGTTTCAGTTTTAGCTCTCATAATATTTAGGCCACTTTTAAAAATAAATAAATCAGTATTTATGAAACCGTACCTTTTTTCCAGCAATAAATAGCAATGCTTACAGTACAATTAACAATATTTTCCCCATTCTGAATTATTTAGACTAAAGTATGCATAAACAGCATAGAAAGTTAAGCCTACTTCTGAAACAAATAATATTTTACTGGTACATTCTGCCTAGAGAATAGGTGCAAGATACTTACTAAAATTGCCTCCTATGGAAGACAGCTGTAATCTAGCCCATACTGTACTAGTGACATCATCTGGAATAAAAACGAGATTGGCAGGCTTAAGTAGTGTGTTCCTCATATTTCAATTAATTTACCTAGGGAAAATTTTCAATTCTTATTAAGCAATAAAAAGTTAAGCTGCTGATTTTTCAAATACAGTTCTAAGACTTTTGCCTGTGATATGTTAACTCGAGTGTCAAGTAAGACTTCTGATGTTGCTGTATCAGGCAACAATATCTAACTACAATCATTTTAAGCTGTCGGTTACTTTTGTAGCAAAGCCGTAAATCTAATTAAGAAGGAATATTTGATCTGTAAGGGAAATAACATTATCTTTTATTTCCATATGTATATACCATGTAATCCTCATCAAATAGCATGCTGAATTTCCTGCCTCTGCTTGCCTTATCTTATTTTTTGGGGCTAATTTCTTCCAGATCGTTAACATATGCAGTTCTTGATTATAAGAATTATTCTGCCTTATCATACAGGCCTCTTTACTTCAGCAGAGCCATGTTACCTCTTTTTAATTGCTTCAATGTTTCCAAAAAGCTGTAGATACATTTTCTCTTTCAGATAAGACCACACTCACCTACAGTTCTGCTTCAGTAGTGACTTAAAGACACCAACAATGGCACAAGGCGGGTGTTGATAGTCATGTTAACTCATTAGTAGTTCATTAATTAATTTATCCTAGTCAGTGGATTGAAGTGAACGATACGGTTCTCCAAGGCCAAAAAAAACCCAAACATATAAATAAATAAAGGTCAAATTAAATTAGAAAATCAAACTTGAACTGTTTTAAAAAACACATCCCATGTTTACATCTCAGGAAGAGGAGGGAGGTAATGCTTTAATTCTGGGTTTAGTGCAGAGTTTCTCTTGTAGAAGAACTTAACATTTATTCTGCTTTTCTTTCCCCTTCTCCCTTGCTGTCTTGCAGCAAATGTGTGTGACAATGAACTACTGCACTGCCAGAATGGAGGAACATGCATCAACAATGTGCGGTGCCAGTGCCCTCCAGCCTACACTGGCATTTTGTGTGAGAAGTTGAAGTGTGAAAGGGATCCAGGAGGCTGCAGTCAAAACTCTGGCCAGGGGGCAATATCACACCGGCCTCTGTTACTGCTGACTGCTCTACTAGGAGCAATTGGACTCTGCATATGCTAGACTCCGTATGGTTGATGGCATCACATCCAGACCGCTTCAAATGAATGTGCCACATGAAAACAAAACAAAATCAAAGCGTTCGCAACTGAAATTTTAAAAAGAAAAGAGGGAAAAAATAACTACATACAAACTAGAAGGCCTAGCTGAACTAAGCCATATTAATCAGTTATGGACAGGGCTCCGAGTCAAGACTGTTCACCTCCGACTCGAGACAAGTTGGCAGCTGCCTGTTCTGTCAAATCAATGCTAGTTGCAAAGCTTACACAGGACTGAAACGGCTTTGACAGCTCCCAGAACGGGAAGAGAATTTACAAATTAGTTGCTCCTCCTCTATGGTGCGCTACTGTACCTCCACCCGGTGTGTGGACCGACCAAATAAAGGCATTCTTTGCTGTCAGTGCATTGTGGGTATAAGGAAATCTGTAAAAGCTGCCATATTGGCCTGCTTCAGTCCCCAAATCCTTTCCAAACTGTGCTTTAGTGAACGTTGCTCTGTAACCCTTGTTGGTTGAAAGATTTCTTTGTCTGATGTTAGTGATGCACATGTGTAACAGCCCCCTCAATACAACTCAAGCCAGTCATATCCTTGTATACCTTAGCGGCACTGCATCGCTGAGATGCTGTGTTCACCTACTGTACAAGAGTGGCTATAGGACAAAAAGTGTATTTATCCTTTTGTATTCAAATGAAGTTATTTTTCTTGAAATAATGTACAATGTAGATTTTTTGTATTATTGCCTATTTGTGTTACCAGACAATTTGTTAATGTATTTAATTCTAATCAGATAAGAGAAGAATATTACTTTTTATTTAGTCCTTTTATTTTCTTTTTTTCCTTTCATTTAATTGTGCAGAGATTTCTCTGTATGGGCAACGTGCTGGCATCAAAGAATATCAGTTTACATATATAACGAGTGTAATAAGATTCCACCAAAGGACATTCTAAATGTTTTCTTGTTGCTTTAACACTGGAAGATTTCAAAGAATAAAAATTCCTGCATAAACAGTTCCAGGATGATGCATTGCTCTTTCTTAAGGCCTTTTTTAGAAAACAATAACAACAATTTTTTTTTTTATCATTTCATTTAGCTACCTAGTAGTACATCCATGAAAAACTGTTTCAGCAGTGGAAATTGCATCATAACAATCTAGCTCAGTTTTCTTTTTACTGTTGTCGTTATTTTTGCAAACAACTTTACACATAAAGGACATCATTTGCTTGAAAGTGGTTTCATCAAGTCCCAAGCTTAGAGAAGGTATGAAAAGTTGGATAGTTCTCATCTTTGTTCTCTCAATCAGAGAAATTATTCCAAGCCTAATTTACAAGGTATTACAGAAATTAGGTTTTAATTCACGCCGGTTTTGTGAATTCTGGCAGTCATGAAGTACGTATGGCCACAGCCTCTATTGTTTCTCCAAAAGCTTCATTAAAATGATAGGTTTATATATGTAGTAGTCTGCCTAAGAAACTGCAAAACCAGCAGCAATCACAAAAAAGCACCAAGATTTAACTTCTAATAAAGTCAAGTTTAATATTTAGAAGGAATGTCAAAATATACAGCAGCAAGTAGATAAAAAGTGCTGCTCCAGCAAATAAAGTTTGTTTCAAGTATTGCCCAAGGTGTAATAAATTCTTGTTTCTGCCTTTTATTAGGCCAATTACTGAGTGTGACAGAAAAGGATAGCAAGAATAGAGAGGCAAGCCAAAACCACAGCAGCGTTTCAAAGTCCTGGGGAAAAAAATCAAATCAAAAGGCAGCAAGACTCTGTGAATTCATTTCCTGGCAATTTTCATCATAATAGCTGTAAATACTTTACCAACATAATAGCCTAGTGTGGAAAACAATCAGCAAAAGAATAATTCCTGAGAGAAAGACATTCTCCTTGGCTGCCTCCTCCAAATGGTGCACAGAGCAGAATTTAGGGCGCTGCCTTCTTGGATAAGCTTTTCTTGCCGAGGAAGCAAGTTTTGCAGGCCAGTACCCAGAAACAGGTAGGCAAATCAGGTCTGCATTCTAAAAGAATCCTATGAAGATGATGACGACAAAGACAAGCTGCTGCTCACTCAGGCTGTCACCATGGCCCTTCGTGTAAAACGTTTGCTACGCACACTGCCACTCTTTCGGTGTGCCAAGATAAGACACAGACGTATTAAGAACTTGGATGGTTGCCAGCCATGGCCTACAAGAGATAGCAGATAGAGGGATGTTCACAACAACAAACCGAAAATTACATTGCAGACTGAATGAAGAATATAAATTCTAATACAGGTAGACACGCAAAGCTGGAGATTACCTACAATTAAGTGGATTTCTGACATTAAAATGTGGAATTTAAGTTTTCTTAAAGCTTATTAGCACAGACCAAATTCAGACTGTGTAATTATTAGAAAAGATGCACTTTGTGATGATAGACTCCAGGCTTTCTGGAAGTGCTAGGAAAGCATGTTATGCACGTTTGGTTAGGAGAGAGCCTGCCAGCACTGCTGAAGTATAATGAATATCAGATGGCAATCAATTCAGCTGCATTCCAGTTTCCTATACTTATAATCTTCTGAAGCAGGGCAGAGTACATGGCTGTCCATGTACTTAGCTACCTTTGCATGCATTTTATTCTGCCTCACCTATTAATGAAATGACAGTTTTATACAGGAATACATTCAGTGGTAAGTTTTCTTAATCAGTTATCCATTTCTTCAGTTCCATTATTTTTTCCTGTAAACTCCACAGAACTTCACTAATTTAAAAAATTTAATACAAGTTTCTGCTACTGTACTCCAGGTATATTTGTAAAATTAAGTGTGAATCTTTGAGAGAGGAGATGTGCATCACACAACATTGCTTTGCCTGATTTTATTTAATTCAGTAGAAAAT